>CAUYON010141156.1:0-33718 GCA_963573935.1 Arctocebus calabarensis
GTAAGTGTAGCAGGCAGACAGCCCTCAGAATGGGAGAAAATATTTGCAGGTTATGCCTCAGACAAAGGTTTAATAACCAGAATACACAGAGAACTTAAGCGTATTGGCAACAAAAGGGCAAGTGAACCCATCTCAGGGTGGGAAAAGGACTTGAAGAGAAACTTCTCTGAAGAAGACAGGCACATGGCCTACAGACACATGAAAAAATGCTCACCATCCTTAATGATCAGAGAAATGCAAATCAAAACTACTTTGACATATCATCTAACTCCAGTAAGATTAGCCCACATAACAAAATCTGTTATGAGGACAATTAGTCACATAGTACACAGTGGGGAGTGGAAGAAGGGTTGAGCAGAGAGAGGGAAAGAGGGAGGGGCGTGGGGATCACAGTGTGTGGCACACCTTTTAGGGGCAGGGCACAACTATAAGAGTGACTTTATCTAACAAATGCAATCAATGTAGCCTGCAATGGTTCTTTGTAGCCTCAATAAATCCCCAACAATAAAAATAAATAAATAAAGATAAAGAAAAAAAATCTTGAAATCAGCAAGAGAGACAAGACAACCTTAACTTCAGGAGAAAATCCATTTAAATGTAAGTGGATTTCTCATCAGACACCAGGGAGACCAGAAGGAAGGGACATAACAGTTTTCAAGTGCTGAAGGAAGAAAATGGGGAACTCAGAGTCTTAAAAATATATTTTTCAGGAATAAAAGTGAGATCAAGACAGACTCAGATAAAAGAAAACTAAAAATTATCCTAAAAGAATGAATAACAGAAATACCCTAAATAGTAAAAAACAAAAATCTTTGTTTTTTGGAAGGAAAGAATGGAAAGAGTAAAAATATTAGCAAGTGTAATACATTTTTCTTTTACCTCTTAAGGTTCCTAAATTAGATTTAATAGTTGAACAAAAATTAAAGCACTGTCTGAGGTGATTTTAAATATGTTGGTAAAATATTTGAAGCATTTACATTGAAAAGAAGATAAGGCAACTGGGGGTTAAAGAAAGTAAGGTTTTCAGGCTTCACTGGAACTGGTAAAATGTCTACCACAAGGGACTGTGGTAAGTTATATACTATAATGTAATACCTGCAGCAAAGAGATACACTTAATAAATCAAAACAGGTTTACAAAACTATAGTTTGAGTATAGCACAGAAAAGCAGGAAAATGCAGAAAAGAAAAAGCCAGAACAAACAGAGAATAAAAATAAAATGCAGACTTAAGTCCCAACATGCTGACAACTATATTAAATGTAAAAGATCCAAAAATATTAGCTAAAAGACAAGAGATTGGCAGAGTGGATTAAAAAATATGACCCAACTATATATTACATACAAAACCTAAGTAACATAATATAGGTAATTTGAAAATAAAAGAATATATATCCCACAAACATTAATCAAAATAAAACAGGAGGATTTATGTCCAGGACTTTATTTTGCTTTGCCTGTTGTTAGTTCTATAGCAGTGGCAGCAACAACATACTAATCCAAAGTACCTTGTCCAACTGGGAGATTTTAAGTTTTTAAATCTATCATTGTAAAACTAAGGACGATTTCATAACTTCATTTTCCAAGGAACTGTTCCATGGAGTGCAAATCTATCCTTCAATAGCATAGGACTGAGTGACTCTCAAAGCTCACTGGAAGGGAAATCCTATATGTTTTCTCCTTTTAAATAGATACCTCTTTTGTAAAATGGAAAAGATCAAAGAAGATAAAAAATTTTCAAAAATAAGAACAATAAAAATAAAATACTACAAGTGGCTTCCCTACAAAGAATTATCTGGTTCATAACATATCTGTGACAAGACTGAGAAACCTAGAACAATTAGACTGTGTTCTTTTAATGTCAAATTGCCTGAATTTGATAATTTCCTATGACTTCATAAAAAAATGCCCTTGTTTCTGGAAAATACTAACCAAAGTATTTATGAAGAAAGGAACATATCTCAACTTACCCACCAATGGTTGAGAAAAAATAATACATGTATATCTGAAGAGAAAGAATAAATGATAAAGTAATGGGCCAAAATCATAACAATTCATGCATCCGAGCAAGGGTGTACAGAATTTTTTTCTTGCAATTTTATATTATATCAAAACAACATTAAGAGAGGAAAAATGAGAATGGCTATATAGATATCAGGAAAATTAAAATTCAAAGCAAAGATATTATCAGATACAGAGAGAGGCATTACACAATGATATGAGTCATTCATCAAAAAAAAAAAAAAGTCATCCATCAAATGAGACACAGCTATTCTAACACGTATACACCAGAAATCAGAACTGTGGTAAATATGAGGAAAAACAGATAAAGTTAAAGTGAGAAGCAGAAACATCCACACATTTATTTGCAGACTTTAATACCCCTTTCTGATAACAGCAGCTAAATGGAAAATCAGCAAGGTCATACAAGGGAACACAGCCCTCCACCAGAAGGTTTACTAAACTTTTATAGAATAGTTTGCCCAACAACAGCAAAATACACATTCTTTTTAAATTCTTACTGATCATGTACTATAATAGTTAATGTCCTGAACCATGAAGCCAATGTCAGTAAATTTGAAGTAATTAAAATTATGCAGTATGCATTCCATTATTCTAGGATAATCAAACAAAAATCAACAACAAAAAGGTAATAGGAAACATGTTCAAATCCTTGGACACTAAATATGCATCCATAAGTCAAAGATGAAGTTAACAGAAGATCAAAAAATATATTGAGCTGAATAAAAATAAAAATGAAA
Source organism: Arctocebus calabarensis (assembly GCA_963573935.1). Taxonomy (NCBI): domain Eukaryota; kingdom Metazoa; phylum Chordata; class Mammalia; order Primates; family Lorisidae; genus Arctocebus; species Arctocebus calabarensis. Next base: position 2,761 of record CAUYON010141156.1, read on the forward strand.
ATATTAGAATGAGTGGGATACAGTTAAAGCAACCTGACAGGACAAATCTATGCCCCTAAATGCTTATTTGAGAAAAAAGGAAAAGTCTCAAATCAACAATCTAAACTGTCATCTCAAAACCTAAACAAAGAAAACACAAACCTGAAGCAAGAAGAAAAGAAGAAATAAAAAAGGTCAGAGCAGAAAATAAAGTATTGAAAAAAATAAAAGCAATGGAGAAAGTCAATGAAATGAAGACCTAATTCTTTGGAAGCATCAATAAAGTTAACAAACATCTGACAAAATAAAAAAGAAAAGAGAGAATCAAAAAAAATCAATATTGGGAATGAAACAGTCTCTGTAACCATCAAAAAGACAGTGAGAGAGCGTGACAGACAACTCTATACACACACATTTGTTGTCTTAGATGAAATTTACCACCTCCTCAAAAAGCAAAAAATTACAACCACTCTCTAAATATGAATAAAGTAGTTTTATGGCCTAAGACCTATTATGAATTTTAAATTACAAATTTAAAATTCACAAAGGATATCTCCATGCACAGATGATTTCATTTAAGGATTCTATGAAATATTTAAAGACTTAATACAAATTGTACACAATCTCTTCCAGAAAAAAGACTAGGAGGGAACATTTCCCAATTAATTTATCAAGCTAGCCTATCTGGATCCCCAAATCAGGTGAAGACAGAAGAAAGAGGATGATGGAGAAAAAGAAAGGAACAGAAAAGGGAGAAAGGAAGGGAGAAGGAGAGAAAGGAAGGCTACAGGCCAACACTGTTCATATATGTGTATAAATGTAAAAAATAGTTAGCAAAATATTACCAGAGTGCAGCAATAAATGTTTTAAGACTCATACATTACACATTACAAGTACACTTTATTCCAAGGATTCCAGGCTGGTTTAATGTTCAAAAATCTATCAATGTAATTCACCATAGTAATAGTTTATAAAAGAAAAATCTCAGATCATGTCAACTGATGCAGAAAAATTATTTGACACTAAATAAATAAATTGGTGTTGAAAATAATAAAACATCAACTTATGATTAAAAATTTCATAAAATTAGAATGAAAGAAAAATACCCTAACTTGATAAGGAACATCTATAATAAATCTATATTAACATCATACTTAATTATGAAAGACTGAATTATTTCCCCCTAATGCCCAGAATAATTCAAAGATGCTCACTCTCACCATTCCTATCCATGGTAATTCCAGAAGTTCTAGGTAGCACAATGAAACAAGAAATAAAAGGTAAATAGATTGGAAAAGGAAAAAATAAAATTGTCCCTACTTATAGATGGCATAATTGTCTATATAAAAAATCCCAAGGTATCTATAAAAATACTCTAAAACTAATAAATCAATTCAACAAAATCACAGGATATATCAGATCTGACAATTAGGTTTGTGATCTTGCCACTATGTGCTTAGGTTAGCAGCACTGCACAAACTCAGTATGGTTCCATAACCTTGGTATGTCAGCGTGTCACAGTTCTATTCACATTAATGTGTAGTGATATCTTGTTAAGTAGCATTTGTTATAGTTGTGTGTTTTTGTATGTTTCCAAGAGAATGTTAGAGTTTAAATTAGAGCAGCAAACAAACACTAATAAAATTCTTGTTATACTTGGCAAGAGTGGAAAGGAAATCAGGGACAAGTTAGTCCAAGTTTATGTAGATAATGCCATGAAGAAAAGGCAGTGTAAAGATTGTTAAATGTCTATTCTAGACATTAACATTACAGACAAGTTGGGCAGCACCTGTGGCTCAAAGGAGTAGGGTGCCAGCCCCGTATACCGGAGGCGGCAGGTTCAAACCTAGCCCCGGCCAAAAAAACAGCAAAGAAGAAAAAAAAAATTACAGACAAGGAGATAGATCAGTGGTTTCCAGGATTTAAGAATATAAAGAGGTCAATCAGAGGGAAGAAAGTAGGGGTGGGTATAAAAGGGCAACATAAATTCTTGTGTAATGTAAATGCTCCCTATACTGATTGCGCCAATCTCGACATCCTGATTATGATATTGTTTTGAAGGGTACATGGAATATGAGTATCTCTGTATTGTTTCTTACAACTACATGCAAATGTATGTGTACTAGCTCTAAAATTTTATTAAAATATATAAAACAAATTATGAGCTAATTAAACATAATTCCATGTTTCTGTTAAATTTGTGTCATTTCCCAATGATTTGTGTGGTGAAATTTATAGAATTACATACATACTTTTCATCTATGGACTCCTTTATTTCAATTAAATGGTATAATAAACTCCCACAATTTTTTGAACTATAGAATCATGTGAATCTTTCCCATCTGTTTTGTATTCCAGATATATTATTTCATTGTATTTTTATAACAATCAAATTTCAGTAGTTTGCTTCATGTCCATTGTGTAAATGAGGAAATCCAAGGATGGAAAAATTTCTGTCCTCAAGATAATTTATTATAATTAGTTAATGAACAAATTTGCACAAGAATATCACTCTCATAGAATCCCTATCCAGAGTTGTCACCACTGGAATAGAATATTTTGCTGGCGAAATTTGGTACAACAAGTTTGGCAGTTTCCTTAAAAACGAAACATGAATTTCCAGTGAGTTTTACTTCCCTTTGTGCGCACATGTGATCTTCCATTACTTCCAATTTAATAGCGAGTACTTGTGATGTTTGTTTTTCCAATCTTTGGATAATTCACTTAGGAGAACGGTCTTTAGTTCCACGCAACTTGCTGCCACCAGGTTGCAGTTTAAACTCCTCCATATAAAGAGGGTCAGGATCTTTTCTAAACTAAGTTTCCCATTACAATTTCCTAACACTAAAGTTTTTCTTTATAACAAATTATCCTCAATGTATAATTATTTGTGTGACTATATGTCTCTCATACTAAATTCTATGAGAGTAGGAAGACTGTTTTAAACACAATTTTAATTCCAGAATCTGACCTAAAGAAGTTTCTCAATAAGTGTTGAATGAAAAAATGAATGAATAAATGACGTGTTTGCTACCTACAATGGGCAGAAATGTGAATTTGAAAGGATAAATTCACTTGTATCCTTGCAATATGCTCCATAGGTATGGTCCTGCCTTTTACCCTCCATCAAACCTCCCCCTGCCCTATGCATAAATGTATTCATGATCTACGTGTATTTCACTCAATAAAAAAAGATTAAAAATAAACAAATAAATAAATAAATGGATAAATTCAACACACAAGTAAATATCCCATTAAATAAAAATTTCTTACCCTGAAATTTGGGATACCAATACATAAAGATAGCTCTTGTAAAACCTGGATGAAAGCCAATCAGTGACTATTTACTATATGAATAAATGATCAATGATAGATTGACAAAATATTCAAATATATGCAATTATTAGGGTACTATTTTCCGTGATCAGCACAAAATTAGTCAACCTAGTGCCCCATGTTAAATATTGGTAGTAAAACATGTTATATAACACTGTTGAGTATACATACATATTATTGCTGTTATAGTTTTTTAAATTTATGTAAAAATATTGCAAAATTTTAAAACAACACTGTGTGGAGCTAGGGACAGGCTTTCCACAGAATAAAAGGGGAAATTCATGCTCCGATACTATTTTTTTTCTTGAAAGGGAAAAAAGTTAGTTTTAGTAAAAACTTCTTCCCATAAAGTACTCTATAGGAGAAAAAAGTTAAAACATTGGCTAGTATAATAAAATCTTAGGTCAGCATTTATATTTCATCATTGTGAATACTGATATTAAAACTGTGCTAAGGGGATAAAACAATGTTTAAAACTGAAGCAATTGAAAAGCAATGGGTCATTTAGTTCAAAGAGAAAACTGAGTTTTTATTCAGTTTTGGAATACTAATAGAACTGAATTATTTCCATTAGAAGAGAAAGGATCAACATTTTAGTGCACAAAATGATGATAATTTCACCTTAATCCCACTATTTAGCCAATATAAATCTCCTCTGATTAAAGATAATTCCAGCATTTTAAAGATCAAAGCTTCTCTGCTGGTTGATAGCTTCTAGGTCCTAATTTTACACTCTTAATCAAACCATATTGTCTTAAAAAAATCTAAATTTAAAACAAAAACAGCAATATTGCCCTTCCAATGAAAACGAATTAACAATTGCCCTTCAATGAGATAAGATTCCCAGTAATTATAAATACTAATCAAATTACACATTAATTTTCCCGCTCTATGCCCTGTGGCTAGAACTCCCTGATTTTCACAACTTTCCAAGAACCTTCATGTTGGACAGATAGCTTGTGACAATATCACTGTTTTAGGGATGATTCTCCAAATCCTAGAATAAGTCATACATAGCTCCCCTTCTACTACCCTATCCTTTAAAATATAAAAATCATAGCTCAGGAAAGATTATTTCAAAACAGCCTTTCTAAATCCTTAACTCTACAAAATAAGAAAACAGATCATTTCCTTTATTATTTTCTTATTCCTGACTCACAAGTACAGAGACTGAGAATCAGGGAGATTAGTAAATCACTCAGGAATATTCCAGCCAGGATTCTACTTGCCTTCAAAATGCATTCATTCTTTTTCTTTTTCTCTGTTACTACATGTCTTCTGAAATGTTACTGCATCCTTCTCCCAAAGCCAAGGACCCTACTTCTTTCCACACAGAATTTGAATAGCTTCTTTAACTAACTAATTTTTTTCTTTGCTGTACTCCCTTCAAAACTCTTCTGTAAAAATATACAGATAGTTAACGCCAAAATATACAAATGCTACTGAGGCCAGCGACATACGTTCACAAAGAGCAAAATCTGTTACTAACCTTGCAGTGTCCAGGACAAAGAAGCTGGCACTTATCAAACACTTTTTTATATGATTGATGATTCTGAGACCTTCTAGAAAATTTAAGAAAGACTCAGCTTGGAGCTTCCACCAATTCTGACATGTAAAGGGATTCACAGGCTCCAAACCAATTCCGAAACTCCATGATGCCAATTCAATTTCCTACAATGTGAATATTCTCAAGTTTCCTTCTTTTTTCTTTCTAGTGAAAGTTTCAGGAAGTTTATATGAATTAATAAAAATCCTAGGCTCTATGAAGCCAATCTAGCTTTGAACATGCTTTTATTGATCTTTCAGGTAAATCTACTGTGAATGTTATGAGCCAAGCCCAGATCGCTAACTTCAAACAGAATTGGAGGTACCTGTAGAGAGTTAGTCTGGCAGACAGGCTTTTACTAAAGCCAGCAGAGCAGAGGTGAGGATAAAAAAAAAAAAGTTGCTTAATTAACATTTTAGGTGCATTGCGAGTTGAGTGATTTAAGGCATCTTATTAAATTCTCCCTGTTGCCTCCTGGAGGGTATCATTTTCATTTCCTTTCTGTTTTACAGATGTAATCAATTGGTTTCTAATATCTGAACATATTAGCATAGAGACATTTTTTAAGATGCTGGGGTTCTCTTTATATTCATTTTTATGATACAGTTTCTTGCTTAAAGATATCAAATAATATTATAAACAACAATACAATTAAAAAACATTTTATAGATTCTTGCTTCTTTTTTTGGAACCATTTGTTTTAATACGTTTTCTGAGTTTTTAACAATCTGATTATACTGCCTACAACTTTTGCTGTGAAGATTTTTTTAAATTAATTTTTATTAAATCATAGTTTTGTACATTGATGTATTTATGAGGTTCAGGGTACTGCTTCAATATACAATGTGAAATCCTCACACTGAACTAAGTAACACATCCATCACAATTATACTCATTTCTTAATAGTTTTGAAATGTACCATTGCATCATGTAGAGACCATATCTCAATCAGGAAAGGAGGCATTTTCATTCCTTGTTTTGCATAAGAATGAAAGGAACAATAGCATGGTTACCCATCCTTATATTCCCAAAATGTATGCCCTTATATCCCTCGGGAGGAGCTGGGATCATCTGACACATGTCCAAACAGATTCAACTCACACATGGTGGGAGTTTAGAGGCATAAACCCTTAGTCTCCCTGTCCTACGGCCTTGTTTCACGGCCTCTGTCTATACCTAATTTTAATCTGTATCCTCTAAGTAACCTATTAATTTACTTATACGTTCCATGTGAAGATATAACAATATCCCAGTGCAAATCTCAATCCAGGGATACCTACATAGTGGTTAAACATAAGGGCCTTGGATGCAGGAAGCCTGGATTTGGAACCTGGCTCTACCACAAAGCACCTTGTGCAATTGTGCAATTCAGTTTACTTTCTTCTGCTTGGGTTTTCTCACCTGCAAAATGCAAATAATAATAGTAACAACTTCATAGGATTCTTATTTTTTTTTAACAAGAACTGCAGCATGTCCTTAGCCAAAATCCTGTTTATTGTGAACTTTCCATCTAGCATTACCTGTGCCTGTTATCCCAGACAAATGAACGGCTGAGATCTTTACTTTCTCATTCCAAGTCATATTTGAATTACTTGACATGAAAGTAGAGAGACTATCAAGAAACTTTATACTTAAAAAAAAAAAGTCGTTCATCACCTAAATTCAAATATGAACTTTTGGCAAGTCTAACCTTATTCCCTTGCCCCTCTCTTTTCATATTATCATGGAACACATCCCAAATATCCTATCACTTTTTCTGTAGTTATTTTAATATGTATCACAACAAGATGTTTTAAAATGTCACATAATCACAGTAACACTACAATATTAAAAAATGCCTTTTTTTTATTAAATCATGGTTGTGCGCATAAATGCAATCATGGGGTACAATGTGCTGGTTTTATATACAATTTGAACTATTTTCATTGAACTGGTTGACATAGTTTTCATGGCATTTTCTTCATTATTGTGTGGAGACATTTGTATTCTACATTATGTGTTTGGTCTTTGCCCCCAATTCCTGACACTGAGCTCCAAAAACTCTTGTAATTTCCTGAGTGATGTGGATGCTTGGAGAATCTTTTGTTTTAATATTTGGTTTTGACCCCAGTTCCTTACACAGAGCTCCTAAATCCTTTCAAATTCCCTGGGTGACAGAAGCATCTTTTGTTATAATGAGTGACTCTCCGTAGCTTCTGAAACCTTCGTGATAGGGGTTGGTCACTAGAAAGACAAAGCCATGATTAGAAGCTTAGAACTTTCAGCTTCCTCTCTCCTTATCCTCTGGGGAAGGAAGACAGGCTAGAGGCTGAGTTAATAGTCAATCATGCCTCTGTGATGAAGCCTCATAAGAAAATCCTTAAACTATGAGATGTGGAGAGCTTCTGGGTTGGTAAAAGCATCAATGTTTGGGGAGTGGGGTGCACAGCAAATCTGTGGGTATAGAAGCTCCTGCACTCAGGACCCCACCGGAACTTCACCCTCTGTACTTCTTTATCTAGTTGTTAATTTATATTCTTTATCATATTCTTTATAATAAACTGATATACATAAAAAAATGCCTTAACATTTTCAAATATTTAGTAAATGATCAAATGTCCCATCACATCATGGTATGTTGTAGTAGTTTGTTTGAATCGGGATCCAGATAAGACGTACATATGACAGCTAGACAATATGTCTTTTAAGAATCTTTTTATCAATAGCTTTATTCTCTCTCTCATTTACATTTCACTTGTTGACACTGTAGATTTTCCCATAATCTAGATGTTTGATTTCATCCTGTTAAATTTTATTTTATTTTGTTTTCTTAAATATGTTCCTCTGACTTTTATATTTCTTATAAATTTGTGGTTGGACGTAATGGCTTGATTAGATTTATTAGAGGACGGATATTTTCCCAGTAGGTGGTACATCCTTCCATTAGGGGGCGTGTATTATTTGCTTTTCTCTCTTTTCTCAATTTTTTGAAGTTGACAGATAATTTTGTATGTTTCTGCTGTGTGCAATGTGATGTTTTGAAGTATATTACATTCTAGAATGGGTAAATTTAGCTAATGAATGCATGACCTCACATGGTTATCATTTTTGCCCCTGTTGGTTTCCCCTTAAATGATGTTCACAAACACTGATTGATGTACATTACCTAGAGCTGTTAATTTATTATGGGTTTCAAAATGCTGATATTTTGATTTTATCATTTCTTCTTCATTCATTAACTAATATGTGGCTATAAAAAGAAATGTTCCTTCACCTATTTACTAACCCAACAGTATAGTTATATAAAAAAAGACAAAATAAATGTTCCATTCCAACCCTTTTATCAATTTTCAAAATACTCCATCCTCTAAGAAGGACCAACTATATTTTAATATATCACTAAGAATTCATAGATTTAATAGTTACTATCCTTACTGATGATCAAATTGCTCCTTTAAGAGGAACCTTTGAAAGTTATCATTTGAGTCTTTTTACACAAGCATAGTAGACTTTGATAGCTTCCTTGACACAGGCCATAATAAAATGGGGCTCATCTTATACATTTCTGCCCCAGATGTAGAATACATTTCTGCCCCAGATGTAGAATGAACCTTATCTTCAAGGAGGTCTCATTTAGTTCAGTAGGAAACAGTATAATCGATACAAGTTTTTCCCATATTTTATCTTCCTCCCCTGTATGTGTATCTACATGTGGTGTATACAAATATCTATGCATATAACTGTACCATTTGGCAACATCACAACACTTTATCCTTAAATATTCTAGCACACATTTTTCTAAAAATAAGAACAAGAAACTCAGCACCATTATGACCAAAGAAAATTAATGATTAGTCTATAAAGTCACATAATATTTCATTCAAATCCAGATATCTCCAATTCCCCCAAGTTTGTCATTTATAACTGTTTTTATTTTGAACAGGACCCAGTCTAAATTTGCACACTGCATTTGGCTATTTGGTCCTTAATAGTCTAGAACAGTATTGATTCTATTTTCATGCTGCTGATTCTTTCAAGTGCCCACAATTACTGTTCTGTGAAATATTCCACCTTGTGGAATTTTGGACGGTTTAACCATGATCTTCCATTTCTTTCAAACATTGACTCTCAAAAAAGTTCTCACCTTGAGCTATCGAGGTTAGCCATATATCTAAAACCTTTCCTGAAGCAATATTGATTTTCTCTATGTAGAAAGCATACTTAATTATAGGAATATTATAGTTTACTGATGTAGTATGATTCTCTCTCTTTATAAAGTGCAGAGTGTTCTAAAATCTGTAAATTTTAATGTATATATAATGAATTAATTTAAGAAGTGTCATTAAAAAAATAATATTATGTCTGACTTTTTTAGGCAAAATTTAAAACTGTGACTGTCCACGTAAAAGACACCCTTTATCTGGCTATGATGAGATGGAAAAACTCTTGGTAAGATGGAAAGACAGGACAAGTAACATTGCTGTCTCTTGGGATCCTATCATTAAATCATCTCTACTATTTTATTTTAAATATGTAAAAATTGTTTTAGTTAGATATACTTGCTTCCCAAACTAACAGGAGCTCTTCCTAGTGGGTCTCCTGAGCTTTCTCCCTTTGTTAAATTATGAAAAACAAAGAGAAAGAACATTTCTGTTAATTTCTAAGCCAAGTGGCTTCCAAGTCAGGCCAGATATTTGCATTTTTTAAATATCTCTTAAGGCATGTTTTTGAATCATTCCTGATAAGAATCACCTGTGAAGCTTCTTGAACTCAGATTTATGGTATCAACTCCTAGGGAAAGGACCTAAGAAAGAACATTTTGAACAAATTTCTTAGATGATGTCTTCAAATGTCTTTTACATGTGAGTCTGGGAAATACTGCCTTAGTGAGTAGCTACTAATCACTAAAAACCCTCTGCAGGATGACACAGCAGTTCTGATGCAGAGTTCGGAAATGGCACTGACCTGGTTCAGTCTTCAGCGGTTTCTCACCTACACAGAGACCAAGGGTGTTACCATCTCTAGGCCTCTGATTCCTCACTGTGTAATCATAAATAAAAATAGTGCCTTCCACAGACTCAAGAAGGACACTCATGTTAAATTCATAGGGCCACTTCAGGACGTGCTAATCATTAACCACTATTAATAAAGCATTTTAGTTAAAAGTTAAAAATCTGAATGTATGGATGTTTCATATACTTCAATATAATATGCCTGGAAAAGACCAGGATTTAATCAAATAAAAACAACTTTTTTCCTATTTAAATATGATAGCTTCTTCCTTTCCAGTTTGGGACCAGCAAAGAAGGCTAGTGAGAAGAAGAAGGGCCAGTCTGCCACCAACAAGGTGGTGACCGGGAATACACCATCACCATTCTCAAGTGCATCTATGGAGTGATTTTCAAGAAATGTGACCCTCTGATACTCAAAGAGATCTGGAAATAAACCATGAAGGAAATGGGGCCTCTAGATGTGCTCATTGATAACAGGCTCAACAAAGGTGTCTGGGCCAAAGGCAAAAGGAACACCCCATACCATAACGTGTGCTGTTGTCCAGGAAACATAATGAAGATAAAGATTCACCAAACAAGCTCTATACCTATGTACTTGTTACCACTTTCAAAAACCTATAGTCTATGGGATGAGAACTAACAGGTGATTGTCAAATATGTCAAATAAAGTTGTTTAAAAAAATGATAACCATGCAAGGTAATGCATTTGTTAATTAGCTAGATTTAACCACTCCAGAATGTATACATAGGGGTTGAGTAACATATTAAAAATACTTAACAATGTTGCTGTAATAGGGGTGAAGCATCAGTCTTTGGATGGTGGGGTGGTAGGGTGTCCAACCTTTTAATTTTCTCTGTTGTTCATTGAACAAATAAGAGTTGTCTTGGGCCACACGTTAAACCACACAAACACTAACAAAAGCCAATTAGCCAAAAAAAGTTCCATTAATACTTTGTACAATATCTGACACCACAGATAAGCAAAAAAAGTCTTTACAAAATCAGCACATGGGAAATAAGCTGAACACCCCTGAATAGAATAACACAAGGAGAGGGTGTGTACAGTAGTGTGGGACATTCAGGGACCGCTAAACCCCAGATATCTAAATGCAGAGTAGATAAGTACTGTATTTATTCAATATTTTAAGAACAAATTGGGAACCCTGAACCTGCAGCAGCTGCTGAGGTAAAGTAAGGTGTAGGCAAGATACACTACTTCTGATGTGTCTTAGAGTAGAATGGACCCCTTTCTATTATATGGTTCCAAATACTTAGTAATAGCAAACCAAAAAACCTTCTTTCTGGTGCATGTGAAGTACATTAAATTCTGTGGAAGCAGGGGGGAAATGTTCATAACTTTAAGGAATTCATTCATGGTTTTTAATTAGGGTAGTAATGTGCTCGGTATTGCATTTTATAGATCCTTCTATCTGCAAGATTGAAAATGCACCCAGCACACCAAGGACACCATACTTCGGGTGGGATGTCTAAAAAATGACTTGAAATAAGAACCAAGCTTTATTTTATGTGAAAGTATTTGTTACAACATTAGGTGTAATAACAAAAATTTAGAAAAAATATCTGTTTAACAATGGAGAACATTTTAAATGAAATAATAAAATTATATGCAATCCATATAATTTATGATTTTATGATTTTAGTAACATTGGAAAATAGTCACTGTATATTATATTCAAAAAGCAAACTAAATATAAAATATGAGTTCAATTTTAGGGAATGGAATTATGTACATGAAAGTGAAATAATGAATATTTATCTCTAGGCAATATATTATTTTTTCTTTGTATCTTTTTGTATTCTCAGATTTTCTATAGCTTATATTAATTACCAAAAATATTATCATACATTATTAAAGAAAGAGGAGATAATTCTTACTTTCTTTCTCTAAAGGATTCTTTACTTATTCCTACAATTCCACATTCAGGGAATAAATCTAACTCTATGCTCTCTTCAATAGTTGCTTCATGTTGGAATCTAACTAAATGTTATCTGTTTTAAAAAAGCAAAAGCTTTGCTTTTTTCTTTGTTATGCACAAGTAACTAATCTTTGTTAGCTACCTCTATCAGTAAGACTGTAAAGGCAAACAAATATCCCTTTAATATCAATATTCAAGGATGTGAAATCATTATAATGGAAATCTGATTTAAGTATGATAGTAAAGTCCATCACCACATATCAAAGGTATAAAATGTTGACCTTTTTTTTTTTCTATACTGCTCAGTAAAATCCTATCAAAATGTCTGGTTCCCTGTACTATGCATCATTACTATATTATACTACCATTGTTGGCTTGTATGTGTACTTTAATCATGTTTCATCTTCATAAATCCACCAAAGGCTTACTCTTGTTCAATGGATAGAAAGCAGAATTATTTCTTTATGATATGAGAGAAAACTCTTTAGAGCATTGGTTCTCCACCTTCCTAATGCCATGGCCCTATAATACAGTTCCTGTGGGTCGCAACCCACAAGTTGAGAACCACTGCTTTAGAGGGTTGAGATCTTAAGAGAATGCTTTTGGTGAAATACTAATATAGGGCACTTCATTTTAAACATCTTTTAAACTAATGTTAAATTTTAAAATTATTACATTTTAAACCAAATAAAGCTTTTTTTTTCTCTTTTAGCAAGTTATTTAACAACTTTGAGCTTCAATTTCTCCAAAAATACAATATGAATAAAAACATTGGCCCTACCATTCAGATACCTATTAAATTGGGGCAATATAAATTGGTAAAAAATATCTCTGAAAAGAGAGTATTGTCATTATTTACAAAACTAAAAAGAAGCTTAATGAGGTATCCAATTTCCAAATTCAGCTGAGAAAATAAGTCACAGAACACTAAATTACTCAGTTAATTTCGGACAATTCTAGTTCTCCTTTTGAAAAAGAGAATGAAAGTCAATTTTAAAAACATCACTTGTGAAATGTACTAACAAGACATCCAGACCTTAGGCAAAGCAAAAGGCAAAGTGGCCTCAGACTTCTCACTATTAAATTTAAACACTATGTTATTAATACGTATGTTGCCTGGATAATTCTAAAACAAAGTTATTTGTTAGGATGATATACCATTGAATTGATCAACCAAATATAAGTCAAATGACATACTTTTAGAGACACAAGGATCCAGAAAAGGTATTTTCCATCCAGAATTTAAGAAGGTATCCTTTAGAGAAATGACAGTATAATAAAAACATATACTGCAATAAAAAAATAGCCAATCAGAAATTCTAAGAAAAAAAAGATTTCAATGAGCAGGAAAATGCATTCTTATAATACTGTTTACTTCTGTAGTGATCAATAAAAAATAGATGGGAACAAACAAAGTGATGGATTGTCAGATCAGGGAACAGGGAACTCAGTGAATAGAGTTCTTACCCATATCACACTTTAGTATTAATTCAAGGAATATCTATAATTCAAAAGATGTGGAGAAGTCTCAAACCACTAGAAATGCTTCCCTGTTTTTTCTACACAACATTTCTACATAACCTGTCCTACATTTAATACACGAGTTCTCAAAGGAATGCATGTGGCTACTACCTGCCTAAAAGAAGCCCCTTCAGTTCCAGCATATCTGTTTTTTACAACTGTAATGACATAACCAACAGTGTTATTTTCAAAGAGAACATGACTCATAAATCTATAAAGACCAATTTTGCTAAAAAATGGGTTATTTTTTCCCTTCTTCCACATTTCTCTTTTCCCTCTCTCTACTCCAGGAACACCTGTGTAAGAAGGATAGGACACAAAACTTCCTCCACATTAGTCATAATAATGTAAACAATATTTCTGATTTTTCATCTTTTAAAAGAAATCTATAACAAATTATAAGATATTTAATTATAGTTAATGAGTACAAATAACATTACCATGCCTGATCTATAACAATAAAGAGGACAAAAATTGGGGTTAGAATGGAAGATGAAAGCTGAAAGAAATGTTAGAAATGCTAATACCCTCACCTTCAAAGTAGAGCATCAAGAGATACTGTCTATAATTGACCTAATAAGAAATGAATATGTAAGTATGCAAGTATATTACTTAAGAGCACAGAGACCATAAATAGAGGAAGAAAAATATATTTCTATATTTATACAGGGTGGACATAAAGTTCCTATGCAATTTACTATGTTCAGCCATTGTAAACTGCACACAAATTTTATGTCCACACTGTAGACTTACTGGGTAGGAGCTAAGCTATTATTGGTCAGTGAGCTAAGACTGAATAGGTGATGTCTCAACTTAATATACCTAAAGTTCATAGACTTAAATAGACAGGTTGTTTTGAGGTAGGCATACAATTGCCTGAAGACATAGTTACATAAACTAAAGAGGCACCCCTATCACCCTGTACAGAATGATGCAATGGAGGATGAAAAGTGCACCTGCCCTCGATGATATTTGTTAACCATGTAGTGGAACTATTTTTTCTATTCTTTTTTTATTATTAAAATAAAGACACAAGTATTCCAATCTAGTCACACCTGAGTCCAAGCTGAGGCTGTAGCATTAAAGAAAAAGCAGAAATGACTATGGCCAGTTCCAAAACCACAGGTGTAATCAAGAATATTCCCCTAAGAGAAGATGAACAGAGAAATCAAAACTTAGGATCTACAGCAGCACTGTTCTTCCCAAAACTGTGACTCCTGATGGATTAGAGGCCACTATTGTCACAAAAAAAACAACATTCTTCATATCTTTTAAGAATAGTGCTTTTAGTATTGAGGATATTGGATACTTGATTTTCTGTTCTTGTGATACTTTGCTAAGTAGAATAGTCTCCAATTTCATTTAGGTTAATATAAAAGATGTAAAGTCTCTCTTTTTTTATGCCTGCATAGTTCCATGGTATGCATAACCCACAATTTATTAATCCATTCATGAGCTGATGGGCACTTGAATTGATTCCACATCTTGGTGATTGTGATTAAGCTTCAATAAACATTCTGGTGGAGGTGTAGGAGGGAGAGGGATTGGTGTGCTCTTGCCTAACGGGGACAACATAAGGGTATGTGGCACCACTTCTGCATGAGTGTTACAACTAGAACTTGGACTTGATTTAACAAACACAAACCATGTAACCTAATAGCTTATACCCTCATACTAAATTGAAATCAGAAAAGAATAGTGCATTTGAGTTATAGATGGGCACATGCCACGTATCTGTAGAGTTTGTTTCTTGGCACCTTGAAATTAAGACATGGTCTTTGACATAGTTATGCTCAAGAGACATGAACACAGTTGATATTTGTTATTTCCAGGCTACACCCTTAGGTGCAATGGAAATGAACATCTTTTGCCATCTTTATTTTCCTATTGCAAAAATTAGATACAGGAATAGAAGCTGTGTTTGAGGATGGAAAAACTTTAACAGACTTTTACTATCTCTATTCTGTTATGTGAGAGAAAAATACATTTCTAAATTGCCTAAGCAGGTATTTTTGTATCTCCTTTGTAGCAGCTTGGACAAAACTCTAACTAATGTCTCTATTGCTAGCCTTCCAGATTTGGGTTATTTTCTATAAAGGAATTCAGTAATTGGGTTTCCTTACATTGGATGATTATAATTACCCTAAGTGCATCTAGTTTGAAAAGCTGCTATGAGAATATAATACTTGCTATTTAATATATGTGAAATTATTTAAGTGACCGATTTTCCTGAAACCTGACTGACTTTGTGTCAATCTGTGTGATCTAGCAATTGTTTACTCATTCATTCATAAATTCTGGTAGAGTGTTAGCAATGTGTATCCCACTGAGCTAGAAACCTGGGAAATGAGAAAGGAAAAATTAAAAATATGTATGTAGTTTATTTGTCCTTTTTTTCCCCCTTAACAATTTAAAGAGCTTTATTCTGAGATGAATATGTGTGACTGTGGCCCGGAGAGTCACACTCAAGAAGCCTTAAGCAAGTGGTCTTCCCATGGTCGGGTTATAGTTTGGTTTTTTACATTTCAGGAAGACAGGAATTACTCATAGAGTCATAAATCTGCTGTTTACAAGCTATGTGTCTCCAGGCAAATTTATTTAGCTTTGCTGTGATTCCTATCCCTCATCTTGTAAAAGGAAATAATATTATTAGCTATGTCACTGGTTGGTTGTGGGAACTTTTCTGATTCTATGTTGGAATGATTTTCCTGTTCCACTCCAATGGCTTTTTGGCCGTTGTTGCAATTCTTCACCAGCTCTGCAGTCAGAGCCGATCTGACGCATTTCCTCAAGCAGTATGGACTCTCGACCACAGACAGCACAGGTGGTGTTCTTGCTGTGTCTTGGTAGGCCATGTGTTTTGATGTGAACAGGTGATCATAAATTGTATTAGTACAGTTGTGCTTCTAGGAAAATGAGACTCCCAAAATAAATAAGAGCTGTACGGTGCGTAGGGGGCAGAATAAAATCAGATTGGAAAGAGTTAAACAAGCTAATAAAATGAAGCACATACAAGAAGCACTAAATAAATTACAAATATTATCATTATTCTACTTGAAGAGATGAGACACACCTATAAAAATAATAATTTTTGAAAAGATGTCATGCAGCAATTATATGATTAATTATTACTATCAAATGGCATAGTTAGCAAATTTTCAGATAACGGAAAATGTAGGAATATTCTTAATCTGGTTCTATCAATCATATATTTAAGACATTAACGTTTTGACTATTAATATATAGGATGATTTTTAGTCATGACCATTTTATACATAATCTTCTTTAGTTTATTCAGTTTATATAGGTTTTTCTTTTCTGAATTAGTTGAATTACGATGTCTAGTATCAAATTCTGTTTGACTACTGATAGCCATATATAACACTATCAATATCTACAAATTTTTTTTGATTTTCACATACATGTATTGCTATGTGAGCTCCCAGTTCTGTTTTTTGTTGTTGTTGTTTGCTTGTTTGTTTGCGTGTTTGTTTGTTTGTTTGTTTGTTTGTTTTTGTGGGTTTGGGCTGGGACTGGGTTGAACCCGCCACCTCTGACATATGGGGCTGGCGCCTCACTCCTCTGAGCCACAGGCACCGACCCCAGTTCTGTTTTAAGTGTTATTTTCCTTAGTTGCATTAAAAGCATCATCCCTTGAGATGTATTTTTTATTTGAAATTGAATGAACTTCGTAGTTGTTCCACTCAAAAAACTTCAAGTTGTAAAACTTTTATAAACCAAATTTTATTCCCCACCAGAGTTGTATAAATGAAGTGTTCTTTGTCTTTGCCTAGTTTTCTTTCTCTTTTTGTTTCCATTCCAGTAAAACAGAACAAAAATCATCGTTGAAAGCAAAGTTTCCTAATAAAGGAAAATCTCAGTTCAGATTTTCTATTTTCTAACTTAATACCTTCCCTTGGTTTTTAATATTATTAAGTTCTGGCTTTTCTTACTACACATATTTGCACCACTTGTATTGTTTGTCTTAAATTTGATTGGCACAGGCATCCCACATACATTAGTTACAACAAATTTTGCCCTTGATTTAAAAATTTTCAGCCATCAATTGAATTTTTCTCCTTGGTTTACCCACTTTTATTACTGACATATTAAACAAAATGAGGGGATTGTCAAATCTTGAGTCTTCTCTTAACAGATCTAACCTCCTCAGTAAGTCTTGTAGGGTTTGCCAAATTACCAGTTATTTTCAATTGAAATAAATGGAATGTCTGACAGAAAAATGACTCCATCAGTAGGTGTATTTACCACTTTGCATAACAAAAAATTGAGGCAGACAGATCCAGGGTTGACTTAGTGGCTCTATGGTATCATCAAAACCAGGCTCTTCTGATTCTTCCGCTTTGTTATCCTCATGAAGTTTATGATGTCCCCTGTGTTCAGAATGGATACAGTATTACAGCCTCAGAGAAAGTGTGCTCAAAAATCAAGAAGACAGGATCATCTATTCATATACCCTTTTGCTTTTATCAAAGAGCAGTATTTTTCCAGAATTCCTAGCATAATTTTCCTCAGGTGTCACTGGTCAGTTCTAGTTCACCTGGTCCTCCTTAGCTAGAAGAAAATTAGGAAAATAAATATCTGGTATGTTCAGTCTATCTCCTGACTATTGTTTGGGCCCTCGAAATAAAACAGAGGTAAAAGGTGTTTGCACACACAGCCATCAATGTCAGCCGCAGTAAAGAAATAACTCTTGTAAGAAACAGACTCAGGAGGGTTCAGACTAAAAGGTGTTTTTCTCATGAGGCTCTTTCTCACTTCCATTTAAAAGAAATGAAACTTTTCCTTTACTAACAAAATTTTTAAGGCAGAACACATAGTTTCATTATATTATTTTATATTACTAATTAGTGAATATTCATAAAGTTACCTGAAAGCATGATTTTTGATAATACTTATAACTCCTCTATGGCTTAAAAGAATGATTGATTGAGAAATGGTAAAGATAAAACTATCTTACTTTTCATTTGACTCCTCTAATATTTGAAATTCTACTTAAAACTATAAGTTTTTCTGAGTCTTATAAGCTTTTGTTAAAGAAATTAATACACGTTATCAATTCCTTTCATATCTAGAGCCTCATAAGCCTTTGTTAAAGAAATTAATACATATATCATCAATTTCACTCAAATCCAAAGAAAATAAATCCCAAAATTGCATAGGCATAGGCTTTTTTCCTATATGCCCATCACCTTGTAAGACAAAAAAAAAAAAAAAAAACAGTATTCAGCATTTTCAGCCATTAGTATATTGAATTCAAAAATAAAACAGCTAGTTAACTGAGAAAACACATTACTCAATACATCCTCAAATGCCATTCTGGGAGAGCGCGTAATGACAAAAGTTCTGTCAATTTTATTTGCAGTGATACTTACTTTGTGGTTGGAAACAGATATAAAACAAAAAGGAAAGGCAGACATTAAAATGAATTAAAGGAAGCTCATCCATATAAAATGCTATGTCCATCATCTGGAACTTAACGCTCTGTGGGAAAGCTGTTGTCAGACTCAGGTAGGATTAGATTACATGCAAGATGAAGTTAAGTTTAAGGAGAGAGAGTGAAGGGGCTGCAACCTTCTCAACTACCGTCACCTGAGCTAGAATGGCTACTGTTCTTAAGAACATGTCCACAGGAATAGAGCACCAGCGAACTTTCATCCCAACAGCAGCTGGTAAGCAGCAGGGCTTGAATTCCTGGTAGACTACAAAAAGCTACTGATCCTGGTGGAAAATGCTGAGAAGCATGCTAATTCAACTCGTAGAGCTTAAATTTTAAGCATTTTTTTCCCTCTGAGCAGCAGGAACAGATGAATTCTCAAGAAATAAAGATCTCATTTTCATGGAAACCATCTCCCAAGAACAAGAGGAAAAAAATATAAAGAAAATGTATGAGGTAGATATGGGATTACTGTAAAAGACAACAGGTGTCAGAGTTTTCTACGAGGACTTAACTATTCTTCAAGGTATATTTTAATGACTTTCTAACGATTGACACAGTTTATCTTCCCTTTGGGGTAAACAGGATTCTAGTAACCAGGTGTAATATCATCAGTTCTGAAAAACAAAGTTTAGCTACAAAACTACCATAAATGCAAGACTCCCTCCTAAGGTGAACATGTTACAACACACAGAACAGGTAAGGAAAAAGGTATAACGGTATGTAGTTCACACTCACGGGCTGACTTTCTAAACAGTGATGTAAGATCGGCCCAGCACATCAGAGGCACTGTGAAGCTCTTTAAAATGTACACACCAGGACCCCATGCCCACAATTATCAATTCAAAAGGTCTGAGGGCAACCATACATGTTAAATATTGCAAAGTGATCTGGTGAGTGCCAAAGGTTGCAAATCTCTCAAATACCCACTGACTTAACATGGATATGTCAGAAGTGTTTACATTATAATTTCAAATATGGGGGTGATGTGAGAATTTGATATAAAACAGCAAACACTCTTGAGCCCCTTTAATTCACCTGCTATTTCTCTACTTACCCCCACTCCCACCCCCATGAATCTACAAGCTCCACAAAGACAGAGATCATGTCCTGTTCATCTTTGTATTCCCCAAACCAATCTCAGCTGCTGGCACATGGCAAACATTCTGCAAATGCTTATCTAATGAATTGAATAAAAATTCCAAATTCACTGCATCCCATATATTCATTCTAATATTTTCAAGCAACTGTGAATTTGGGATACCAATTATTTGATGCCCAGGTCTCTTTGACAAAGCCAAAATGGCCACACAGAGGGAAGCAAGAATGTAGAATAACAATGTTTTCACCTTTGATGATTACAGACTTTGGAAAAGCTTAATGAAGGATTCTTATGGAAAACATTTCCAGAAAGGTCTGGAAATCACTGTCTTAGAAGGGACGTATTTATAGTTTAAATTGGTTCAGGTATACGCTTTTATTATGGAGCATTTGACGCTTAGAAAGATTGATGCACCCCACTGTGTCTTGTTACAAAGATAGTGATCACTTCGCCTTCATTAACTAGCAGATTATGTTAGCACTTTATATTAGCGCTGCTTTGGAAGCCACCCCAAACCTTCTGGGCCTATTCTCCCCACACCCTGTGTAGCTGTGCACTCCTCCACAATTTGCCAGAATATATACTATTTTGAAAGTTTATGTGCAAGTCAGCAAACTGTATCTATTAGCAGCTATATTCATTGTCTTGAAAATCTAGTGAATGATATAGGTTTTTTAACAAGGGCAAAAAAAAAAAAAAAAGTTCAGAAAAATCCTGCCATTCAATTCCAGGAGTTCCACAGACATCCTGAAGTCCCCCTTCAAATCTTCTAAGGATTTTTAAAGTCTAGGCTAAGAACCCATGCCAATCAGTTATTGAGTGAAATCGCATAGCCTAACTACAGTAAAGGCTGCAGTAGCCGCAGACTGATAAGATTAAAGACATATACACGGGTCACGGCCAGCCTAGTCCGCGCTCCCTACTAGCCCAGCACACGATGATGTGTTACTCTCCACTGCTAAGATTTTAAAGTCTCACATGCATTTCTTCTATCTTCCTCCCTTTCCACATGATTTGAAACAAGAAGAAACCTGGCACCCTACCCACCAAGTTGCCTGTCTCTGTGCATTAATTTGCTGAAGCGTCCAACATGACTGCTGGAAGACTCAGCCAGACAGTGATTAAATTAATCAGGGCACCCACCCTGAGAGCTGAATTGCAGCCAGCAATATGGAAAATTTCCTAGCATTTCTGTACATCTTTACGTTATTCCTTGCATAGAAAAGGGGGAAAGGGCCTTTCAGGATTGTGTTTTCTTTCACCTACAATTTCACTTTCTTTTTTCCTCTTAATTTTTCTATTAAATCATAACTGTGTACATGAATGCATTTATGGGGTACAATGTGCCGATGTTATATATATAATTTGAAATGTTTACATCAAACTGGTTAACATAGCTTTCACCTCATTTAATTATTGTGTTAAGACATTTATACTCTACACTTAAGAGCTTTGACACGTACCCTTGCAATATGCACCATTGCTGTGGTCCCACCGATTACCCTCCTTCCATCCAACCCCCTCCTTCCCAACCCTTCCCCCTCCTCTTCCCTCCTTCATCATGGGCTATAGTTGTGTTTTGCCTTTCATATGAAAGAGTGGGTGATTATATATTGGTTTTGTAATAGTACTGAGTACACTGGATACTTTTTCTTCTAGAATCCACAGAGAACAAAAAACTTATTAATGAGAAAAGAACAAGTGATCCTATTTCACTATGGGCAAGAGACCTGAACAGAGCTTCTCCAAAGAAGACAGGCACGTTGTCTACAGACACATGAAAAAATGCTCATCATCTTCAATCATCAGAGAAATGCAAATCAAAACCACTTTGAAATACCATCTAAGAGTAGCCCACATAACAAAATCCCAAAACTGAAAATGTTGGCATGGATGTGGATAGAAGGGGGCACCTCTGCACTGCTGGAATGCAAGCTAATATACTCCTTTTGGAAAGAAGTTTGGAGAACACTTAGGGATCTAAAAGTAGAACTGCCATTTATTCCTGCAATTCCTCTACTAGATATATATCCAGAAGACCAAAAATCACTTTACAATTTCACTTTCAATATTTGTGCTTACATATCCTTTTCGCCTTAGTAACACAAATGTTCAGGTATGTGGGAGTCCTCTGTGACTGCAGCTAATTGCAGAGGCCAAGCCCTGAGTGGAGCTGAGCATTGAGAAGAGTCGCGTGAAGGCTGCGCCTTTAGTGTGTCCGCAATCGGCACTGAAAATTCAAAACCACATTCAAGCTCAGTGTGAGCCCCTTCAACTCATCCAGTTTAGGAAGTTGATTCCTGCAGTGACTGAAAACTAAAATATTCCCTTTTTAACAGAATAATAAACTTTTTCAAGCTCGAGGGCAACATTTATAGCACTGGAGCAGTAATTTTACAAAATGGCATTTTAATGGTCCCAAAACTTCTGCACATGTGAAAAACATTTATATGTGATATCTGAAATTAAAATCCTATTATCAGTGAAAAGCCCTAGGTAAGTCCCAATGACTATAAGTTAGGGTTATATTACAGAATTCTTTATGAGACAGTTAAATAATTGGATGTCACTATCTTCACCATCATATACATTAACCTCATACAAACAAATACACACACATACCCTCATACATATTCTCAAACATTTCTGAATACTGTAAAGTTTATTTTTTAATGAAGAGAGCAAAGAAATAATAGAAACTAGCATTTATTTTAAACATTGCTCATGAATTTCATTTTAAAATGAACTACATCATTTTAGAACTTATGTAGCAGCTTTATTTTTAATGACTTCATAGTATCCCAGAATATGAGTGTACTATCACTTATTTAATCAGTCTTTTCCAACTGATTTACTATTAGATCATTTCTACAATAGCTGTCCCTTAGGTTCTGTAGGGGATTGGTTCCAGGACCCCCACAGACACTAAAATTCTTAGGTAATCAAGTCCTCAAAATAAGATTATGTGGTATTTGCGTATAACCTACACACATCCTTCTGTATACCTTACAGCATTTCCAAATTACTTATAACACCTACTATACAAGTAAATGCCATGCAAATATTTGTTATGCTGATTTGTTTATAATTTGCATTGTTTTTGTCATTGAATTTTTTTATACTTTTTACTTGAGGATAGTTGAATACAAAAATGGAGAACTTGAAAATACTTTGGGCCATTCTATCTGGCTCCTGTAGGCAACATTACATGAGATTTTGATTATTCTCAAGCACGCAATTTTATACACAAGTACAACCACATCCATAAGATAAATTTTTAGATGTGGAATTGTTAGATCAAAGCACATGACACTGTAATTTTGATTTAATAGCCTTTGAGATAGGATGCAGCAATTTATACCCAGAAATATTGTGTGAGAGCACTCACTTCTCCGTGCTTAACATTTGGTATATTATCAAAACATTTTTGGTATTTCTCAGTCAGCATGGGAAAAAAGTAGAATTTTCTCAGATACTTAATTAGCCTTTCTTTCATTAAATATGAGGTTGAACATCTTTTGCTTTCATTTTAAAATTAATTTGGGGTAGCATTTATTTTAAAGAAGCTGGTTTGTGGTTTTTAAATATGTTGTAATTTTTTTCTACTTTGCAATTAGTATTGTGACTTGGTTTATGTATGTGTGTTTGCGTGTGTGTGTGTGTGTGTGTGTATGCATGCGTACATGTCGTGTGTGCGAGATGGCCTGGCAGAAGTTATGATTTCTGTATTTAAATTTAAAATCTTTTTTAATATGGCATCTGGGCTTTTGGTGCTACTTACAAAAGTATTTTCACTTGAGATGAATATTAAAACCAAAACCAAAGGAAGTTTTTTCTCCTGGCACTCCACTGTAAGGCAAACATGGGGCAGTCCCATGTACACTTAAAAGACAGTATTTGATATGAAATAAAGCAGTATAGAAGCAAACTTAGTGAAAAGTGAGTATCTCTCCTTCTTTACTAGTTCTCTAGTTACTCTCCGGAGGCAACCACTGTTTCTAGTTCTTGTAGACCCATTTAAAAATAACTCCATTTTCGGCTTGCTGCCCGTAGCACAGTGGTTACAGCTCCAGCCACATACACCGAGGCTGGTGGTGGGTTCGGGCCCGGCCCAGGCAGGCTAAGAAGCAATGGCAACTACAACAAAAAAATAGCCGGGTGTTGTTGTGGGTGCCTGTAGTTTCAGCTACTCAGGAGACCGAGGCAAGAGAATCGCTTAAGCCCAAGAGTATGAAGTTGCTGTGAGCTGTGATGTCACAGCACTCTACCAAAGGCGACATAGTGAGACTTTGTCTCAAAACAAACAAACAAACAAAAAACAAAAAACAAAACCTCCATTTTAGGGGTGAATAGTCCACACCATTGCTCTAATAAAAAATAAGCAACTCAGAAACAAACAAAAATGAATTTCTTAGAAATCTAAAGTAAAATGCCACCATCCACGGGCCCATATTAATTTTTTTATATATCCCTCTAAATATCATACAGACATGTATTTGGAAACATACTGCACGTGTCATTCCATTTCCTGCCTTTTTAATCCACAGAGCTTAAATTATCATGGGTTTCTTTCTATGTTAATACCTATAGACTTAAGTGAATGACAATTTACCATATAGTATAATTTTGCCTCCTCTGTTAGTAGACATGCTCCTTTTACTTAAGGCTGCCCCTTCGGCCTCCAGTTTTAGATGTGTCCCACTAAATTCCTACACACACTGCCCTATTTTAGACCTTCAAGTTGGCTTTGCATGTCACTTGGATCAATTCATAGAAATTCCAGGCTGGCTTGGTGCCTGTAGCTCAACAACTAGGTCACCAGCCTCATACACCAGAGCTGCTGGGTTCGAACCCAGCCTGGGCCTGCCAAACAACAATGACAACTACAACAACAACAACAAATAACCAGGCAGTGTGGTGGGTGCCTGTAGTCCCAGCTATTTGGGAGGCTGAGGCAAGAGGATTGCTGAAGCCAAAGAGTTTGAGGCTGCTGTGGGCTGTGACGTCACAGCTGTGACGCCACGGCACTCTAACAAGGGTGACATAGTGAGACTCTATCTCAAAAAAAGAGAGAGAGAAAGAAAGAAAAAGAAATTCCAGGCTTTAAGTTGTATATCTAACCACTTTCTATTCAATATTTTCATAGCAATAAAGTTTGTTGTTAGGGCCTCTGAGTCACTTTCATGTGACTCAGAAAGACTTCACTTTCTCAAAAATTACATGTAAGTTTCATAATTTAGGTTTCATGAATGAAACAAAGACCTTTGTCCCTGTGCAGCTTATGGGAGGGAGCAAACAGTTAACCGGAGAAATGTGTCAGATGGTGATAATTGCTTAGAAGAAAAACAAAGCAGGACAAGGGGCGGATAGCGACCAGCAGAGGTGGGTACATGTATGTGCTACAGTACCAGGATCACCTGTTTGACGAGCAGACAATTGAAAAGAGACTTGAATGAAGTGAGGGGAAAGCCCAGCAAATATCTGGGTAAAACGGCCTTCTAGGGTGAAGTTTCAGCAAAGGCTATAGCCCTGGTTTGAGGATATGCTTAGTATCTTTATGTTCAGCAAGGAAGTACTTGCGGCAGGACCAGGAGATAGGGATAGTGATAGGAAGTGAGAATAAGGATGAACCCAAAGAGGATCACCAGCTGATGTGAATAATGGCTGGAAGGTGAAAGACTCCAATAAGCCAAAGCTGAGACAATGCCTGGAAGGAAAGCATAGGGCTTCATTGGTTATGTTCCAAGCAAGAAAGTCAAGGAAGAGATAGGCTGCTTGGGGGAGAAAGAGTAATACCAATGAAAAACAGGAAAAGCAGAATCTCAAAATTCCAAAGTAATTATACTCTCTGCAAAAGACAGTGAGCTTCAGGCTGAAAGGTTAGAGAGAAACTTTAGTAAAAGGCAACAGGAGCCCTTAATTGAGATGAGAGTGTAAGAGAACACAGAGGTGTATCTGATTGAGTCTTGAACTCCTTATCAAGGTGACCATGTCCCCAGTGAAGAAACCTTAGAAAACAGAACATGGACAGAAAGAGGAGAGAGAGAGAGAGAGAGAGATATTATGGCATAGTTTGAGGAATCAAGCAAATAGGAGAGGATCTAGAATGAAGGAAATGAGTATTTATGTTCACTTTCAAAAATGGAAATACAATAGATCCTGGACGTTACAAATTGAAAAGTTTAATGTTGGCATCAAATAAGAGTATCAAATGAAATATTAAAGGCACAGTGTAGGTGCACCTAACAGGATTTGTAATTGTTACCACAGTCCAACCGTGGTCTTTGGTACCCATTATGGGTTTACTAGGAACAAAACATGTCTCACTAACATAAATTCCCTCTTTGATAGGGTTTTCAGACTGATACATACAGAAACATGATAGGCAGAAAACTTGGACACCATCAAAATATTGGCAGATACTGTCACTTGGATGTTAAGGTAAAAGCAATTTGGTGATGTGCCATAGGGTCTGTCCTTAGCCATATCCTGGTGGATGTTCATATTGATGACTTGCACATACAGAAGGCATATATATTAGATAAGACACAAAGCTGAGAAGACTAGTAAATATCTTGGCTGACTGATGTGGGATTCCAAATAATTTAAATTAACAGAATGATGGATGAAATTTAACTCAATACAATTTAATGGAATAAATACATGATTTTGCATTGAGCCCTCATAATATCCATGATAGGGAACTTTTAAGCTTTAATTGACTGTAGATTCTCCAGTGTGATGTGAAATATGGCCCCCAAAAGAGAAAATGTGATCTGAATACTTCACCATACCAGAAAAAGACTACAAGATATCTGACAGTGGGTTCTCTGGAGGCAGGGACCCTGTGGAGGTCGTTCACTGTCATATACCCATCACCTAGCTAGGTGCCTGCTACAAGGTGTAAACACACTGACTAAATAATGTGGTCATTCTGCTTTATTTGGCTTTGCTTACCTCATAGCTACTTTTTTATTCTCAGTTATCGCCCTGGAACTTCGAAAGAGATGTTGACAAAGCCAAGAGAGTAATCAGGATTGAAGGGAACAAAAATCAAATCCTATTGACTTATCCAGGAAATGTTTACTGAGCACCTACTATGTGTTAGACAAGACAAATATAGTCCCTGTCCTCTTGACACTTACCTTTAGCTGGACAGATACAGAAACATCAAAACAGACACACAGTCATCTTTCAGGGAATGATGCACATTATGAAGAAATATATCAGGATATAGGAACAGTGATGGAGGTGGGGTTCATTTTTTTTTTTTTTTTGAGACAGAGTCTCACTCTGTTACCCTCAGTAGAGTGCTTGGTGTCACAACCCACAGCAACCTCCAACTCTTGGGCTTAAGCGACTCTCTTGTCTCAGCCTCCCAAGTAGCTGGGACTACAGGCCCCCAGCACAATGACCGGCTATTTTTTTGTTATTGTTGCACCATTGTTGTTTTTAGCTCGCCCAGGCTGGGTTTGACCCTGCCAGCCTCAGTGTATGTGGCCAGCACCCAACCCACTGAGCTACAGGCGCCATCAATGGGGGTTCATTTAGATACAATAGTCAGTGAAGGACTCTGAGAAATTGATATTCAAGCAAAGTGAAGTATGGAAATAAACCCTGCTACTAATTGAGGGAAGACCATTTCTAGCAGTGGGAACAGAAAATATAAAGGAATATACTCTGCATATTTGAGGAACAGAAGGACGTCATGTGGCTGGAGCCAGGCAGAGATGAAACAATCAGGTTAGAGAAGTAGCAGGAAGTTCCTTATGAGAAAAGTCTCAAAAACGTGGAATAGTAATTCCGAATGACAGGAGGGGAAAGGTGGTAGGGTAGAGGCAAGGAAAGAAGAGAAAGGGAACTATCTTCAAATATTTACATATCTGTGATATGTATGCAAGATTAGACATGTGTAGGAGTCACCACTGGACTTCTATTGGTTCAATGGGTTGAAAGAAAAATTTCAGTTCAATAAGAAGAAACTTCTATCTGACAGATCTATTTTAAGATGGATTGAGCTGTGTGTTACCACAAGTGATCTACACGGTACTAGAAACATTCAGGTTGAGCTGGGGATACCTGCCTACTTGGTAGAAGCTAGAAGGCAGGAAGACCTAGAAGGAATTTTTAAGGCTGGGAGTGGAATAGATTAGATTACCTTTAAGGCTTGAGATTCTCCTAACGTAAATTTGTGTCCTGAAATAACACCCCCTTGATACTACTTATGGTTAAAGTAAA
The DNA here is from genome assembly GCA_963573935.1 of Arctocebus calabarensis. Classification (NCBI taxonomy): domain Eukaryota; kingdom Metazoa; phylum Chordata; class Mammalia; order Primates; family Lorisidae; genus Arctocebus; species Arctocebus calabarensis. The sequence goes on from CAUYON010141156.1 coordinate 30,866, forward strand.
TACTTGCTTGATGATAGATCCAGGATTACACAAAATGCTCAAACAAAAATTGCCAAACAGCATCTTCTAGTTGTGAAGGCCTGGGGAATTAATAGTCAAGACGCTGAATGACAAAGTCAGAAACTCTTCGCAATGTATGAGTGAACAGGGTTTAATGGGTACCATGTGATGAAAGTTAACACTGTGCTTGCCTACAGAAATGTCCCTAAGCCTGTGTTACCAAGGATAAGGTAGTTTGTGCACCCCATGCCTTTTTCCCTTGAACAGCTGAAGCTCACTTAGGAGAAATGGAACTGAACTAAATTGTCACTAAGCCAGACTGCTAATCAGCTTGGGCCGGCCTCTCTGCTGCTCCACAATTAGCATGTTACTCGTGTAAAACAGAAATGGAAGCAGGGGCAATTAGGAAAGGCCAGTCATTGCCACTCTGGACTCTGCAATGGCCATCCCCAACTTCAGTCCCAGGAGCATTTCTAGCCATGCTAGCACAGATTCCTGTGATGGCAGCATTGTAAATAATCTGCACTATTTGCTTCTGTTTCAAAACATGTCTTCCTCACGGTTCAAAAACTCATTATTCTTCAATGCTGAGCCTACAGGGGCAGCCCAATTATGAGGTCATTCTGAAAGAATTCTCAAAGAAAAAAATACATCTGCCTCTGTGTGAACAGTTAGAATGGGTTGCTGGAATGGGCCTGAATATATCAAATAACTGTGCAGCTCTGCACTTCCTTCTGGATCGACCTCAAAGATAGCTTTTTAAAAAACTATTAAACTATTAACTATTGAGTTAAATTTTAAAATTTTAGGCTTGAGTGACTTAGACAAATGTGTTAAAGGTTCATAGTGAATTTGAAATTGCCAAACAGCATCTTCTAGTTGTGAAGGCCTGGGGGAAAAAAGGAGGATTATTTTCATATTCGGTTAAGAAAACTAGAATTAAGCAATTAAATTTGTTTCCTGTTTCCCTCCTCCCCCAAATAAACTCATAACACAAAAAATGCATTTTCCCCTCCTTTTAAATTGACTAAATAGTTTCCTCTGTTAAATGGTTGATCAAGAATGAATCACGAGGTTACTTGAAGAATACAAAACATTTATTTCTTTCTTTTTAAATACAGAGAAGTATAAATCAGAAAGAAATTCACTCACAGAAAAGAACTTAAGCAAGCAATTCACAGAAGAGGAAATGCAAATGACCAATATACATATGAAAAGATGCTCAACCTCAATAGTGATCAGAGAAATGCAAATTATAACTCTAATGAGATACCATATTGCCTAATAGGTAGGAAAATTTTTAAAGATTGATAATACCCAGACTGGATGAAGCTCTAGGGGAAAAGGTATTCTTATTTACTGAATAACTGGTACAACATCTTTGGAGGTGGAAATTGGAAGTATCTGTCAATATAATAAATGCATAAACCCTTCAATTCAATAACTTCATTTGTAAGTATCTGTCCTACAAAAATATTCATGTAAGTATATATGTATAAGTTCAAAATCGTTGTAGCATCTGTTGTAAAAGCGAGAAATGTGAGAATAAGCTAAATCTTCATTAATAAGAAAATAGCTAAATAAAATATAGTATATATTCTGGAACACTAATGCTGCAATTGAAAAAGAAAAAAGAAAAACAGTAGATCTGGCTCAGTACACGTAGCTCACTTGTTAGGGTGCCGACCACATACACCGAGGCTGGTGGGTTCAAACCCGGCCAGGGCCTATTAAACAACAATGACAACTGCAACGAAAAAAATGGCCAGGCATTGTGGTGGGCACCTGTAGTCCCAGCTACTTGGGAGGCTGAGGCAAGAGAATGACTTAAGCCCAAGAGTTTGAGGTTGCTGTGAGTTGTGACGCTATGGCACTCTGCCAAGAGTGAGATAGTGAGACTTTGTCTCAAAAAAAAAAAAAAAAAAAAGGAGAGCCGAGTTACTGATGTACAAGGAGGTCCATGATGTATTGATATATTTCTCAGAGAATAGAGAAAGTGTTTAATAGTATTCATTGCATAATCCCATCGCTATTTCAAATATTGTGTGTATATATGCATAGATGTCTATATGTATGTATGTACACATGTGTGTGTGCTTGTTTGACTAAAAAGGACAGGTTGGATACCCACCAAACTGTTAACAATGATTATTTCTGAAGAGTGGACATATAGAAAATAAAAAAATAAATTTTCATCTTTTAAGTGTATGTATACATGTCAATAATAATTATATGTAATAATAGCTACTGCTTATTGATCCCTTACTATACACTAGACAATCTTATAAATGTTGTATAAGTATTACATTATTTAATAATCGCGATAACTCTAGGAGGTCAATGCTACTATTATCTGTATTTTATAGATGAAGTAACAGGTGTAGAGAAGCTAGAGAACTTATCCAATTTCAATGCCACTAGTCATCAGTCTGGTTTCAGCGTGTATATTATTGTGCATTATTTCTTTATGATTCACATGTAATTCTTTTGTACATTTTAATTGTTTATGATTACTACACACAGAAGTAACCATGGTAACATTGTAGCATCTTTCTTTCTAGTCTTTTTTCTACACTTTTAATGAGATGACACACAGTCTATATAATTTTGTATTCTTATTTTCTCAACTCATATTATTTCACAAACGCTTCCCATGAAATTCTCATGACAACTGAAAGATAATTCCCTACCTTAAGAAATACAATTTTAAGTATAGTATGCAGCCTTAAAGAAAGATGGAGACTTTACCTCTTTTGTGTTTACATGGATGGAGCTGGAACATATTCTTCTTAGCAAAGTATCTCAAGAATGGAAGAAAAAGTATCCAATGTACTCAGCCCTAATATGAAGCTA
>CAUYON010141159.1:0-27151 GCA_963573935.1 Arctocebus calabarensis
CAGAGCCTCAAGCTGTCACCCTGGATAGAGTGCTATGGCATCACAGCTCACAGCAACCTCCAATTCCTGGGCTCAAGTGAGTCTCCTGCCTCCATCTCCCAAGTAGCTGGGACTACAGGCGCCCGCCACAATGCCTGGCCATTTTTTGGTTGCAGCCATCATTGTTGTTTAGTGGGCCCAGGCTGGATTCGAACCTGCCAGCTCAGATGTACGTGGCAGGCGCCTTAGCCTGTTGAGCTATAGGCGCCAAGCCAACTTTGTTCTTTTTTGACATTGTTTTGGCTATTACAAGTTGTCTGTTTTTCCATAAAAATTTTAGAATCAGTTCATCAGTTTTTTTTTTTTGAGGCAGAGCCTCAAGTTGTCACCCTAGGTAGAGTGCTATGGCATCACAGCTCACAGCAACCTCTAATCCTGGGCTCAAGCGAGTCTCCTGCCTCCACCTCCCAAGTAGCTGGGACTACAGGCGCCCACCAGAACGCCCGGCCATTTTTTGGTTGCAGCCATCATTGTTGTTTGGCGGGCCCGGGCTGGATTCGAACCCGCCAGCTCAGGTGTACATGGCTGGCACCTTAGCCCGTTGAGCCACAGGCGCCGAGGTAGTATAAGTTCTCCAACTTTGTTCTTTTTTTTTTTTTTAAGTAAACACAGAGTCTTACTTTGTTGCCCTCAGTAGAGTGCTGTGGCATCAACACAGCTCACAGCAACCTCCAGCTCCTGGGCCCAGGCTATTCTCTTGCTCATCCTCCCAAGTAGCTAGGACCACAGGGGCCTGCCATAACACCTGGCTATTTTTTGGTTGTTGTTGTTACAGTTTGGCCAGGGACAGGTTTGAACCTGCCACCCTTGGTATATTGGGCCGGTGCCCTACTCACTGAGCCACAAGCACCGCCCTTTTTTTTTTTTTTTTTTTTTTAAAAAGACAGTCTCACTTTGTCGCCTCGGTAGAGTGCCATGGCATCACAGCAACCTCCAACTCTTGGGCTTAGGCGATTCTCTTGCCTCAGCCTCCCAAGTAGCTGGGACTATAGCTTCCCCTTGCAATCCTTGGCTATTTTTGTGGTTGTTGCAGTTTGGTCTGACCAGGTTCAAACCCCTCACCCTTGGTATATGGGGCCAGCACTCTACTTATTGAGCCAGTTTATTAGTTTCTACAAAAAATCCTAGGATTTTGATTAGAAGTGCATTGAATCTCTAGATCATTTTAGGATGAATTGCCATCTTAACAATATTGAGTCTTCTAATCCCGGAATAGAGTATACTTCTTCATTTAGATTTTCTTTAATTTATTTCAGTGATGTTTAATAGATCTCAGTGGATAGGGCTTACCTGTCTTTTGTTGAATTTAAGTGTGACTTAGTCTTAAACTGGTGAGATATCATAAGGTTTCCTAGATATTAAATGGCCCAGTCTCTAAATCTGAGACTCTGGCCAGACTTAAGACTGTATGGAAGTAAACATATTTTTTCCTACAGTTTTAGTTTTCATTATATATTTTCCTAAAAAAATCATTTTGATTTTTTAATCTTTAGATTATAACCTGGAAGTCTTTAGTATTTGAATTACAGTGAGGGTTGGACTTACTAGCAGAAAAATTGTACAGAATTACCAGTTCTATTACGGTTTTTCATGTAAATACTGTAGTTCTTTTAGTCATTTATTTATTACTTGAAGTATCAACATGTATGATGGTATTATATTTTGAATGTGAGTGATTTCAACTCATGTTTATGGGGAGCAGATGAGTTAGTCATAAGGTAGGAAGAGATGTGCTGCCAATCCAAAATTTAATTCCTAAAGGATTATGGTATGTTATCTGTAGGAATTTCATGAAATTAGAAATATGTAAGTTATTTCTCTATAGAGAATAATTTTCAGTAAATTCAAAGAAATAAAATCATTTTGTGGATTCTTAAATTCCAGGCTAATTCCTGACTTCCTTACTGTATGGATTATCATGGGCCACTTTATTTTTATTTATTTATGTATTTATTTAGAGACAGAGTTTCACTTTTGTCACACTTGGTAGAATGCCATGGTGTTATAGCTCATAGCAACCTCAAATTCTTGGGCTTAAGTGATTCTCTTGCCTCAGCCTCCCAAGTAAGTGGGATTACAGGCGCCCGCCACGACACCCAGCTATTTTTAGAGACGAGGTCTCACTCTTGCTTAGCCTGGTCTTGAAACAGTAAGCTCGGGCAGTTCACCCACCTCGGCCTCCCAGAGTGCTAGGGCCGCTCTTGTCATGTAGTTTGACTGACTTTTCCTTTTGGTAGTCTTCCTCAATTTTAAAACCTATACATTTAAGGAATAAAAACTTATTTTGCTCTTCGGTAAAAATAAAATGTAATTGGGAAATGAATTTGTTGTCCTACAAATCTGTAATTACATGCAAAAGCTCGGAGCATTGCTTTTCTCTGCCACCTGCCTTCCCTGTCCGCCCCTCCCCGCGGATGGTCTGGACTTGACGGTATGAGTCTGTGACAATAGGGGAAAATGAAACTTACCTGATTTCACTGGCCAAAGTTTAGGGGCATTTTGGTGCTTTTTTCTTTTTCTTTCAGTTACTTTTGGCAGCTATAGCTGAATACTGAGTATTCTTTAATTTCTGTCTTACAATATTGCCTGCTAAAGCTTGCAATTTTTAGCATTATCGTATAGAACTTGGTACGGATGGTATAGACTAGATTAAAATAAAACTGTTGGAAATGCCCTTTTCTCTTTAGGACGATGACTTTGAGTTTACTGGCAGCCACCTGACAGTAAGGAATGGCTATTCATGTGTGCCTGTGGCTTTAGCAGAAGGCCTAGATATTAAGCTAAATACAGCAGTGCGGCAAGTTCGCTACACAGCTTCAGGTATGTCACTGCTTTGCAAGTAGTCTTCCACTCCTAAAACAGGACTGACCTTTTGTTGATATGACCTGCAGCAAGAAAAATAGGTACATTTCCTGATAGAATGTTTTATACATTATGATTCTTAGATAAAATTTACATTTACAGATGATGAGCCTATAGAAACTTGGGTGGTTCTAACCCCTCATTTTATAAACCAGAAAATTAAGGCAGGTTTTAGAGTTTGCAATTAGTGCATGAACTGGTTTGGTGTTACCAGTTGGGTATTCCTTTTTTTTTTTTTTTTTTTGAGACAGAGCCTCAAGCTGTCACCCTGGATAGAGTGCCTTGGCATCACAGCTCACAGCAACCTCCAATTCATGGGCTCAAGCGAGTCTCCTGCCTCAGCCTCCCGAGTAGCTGGGACCACAGGCGCCCACCACAACACCCAACTATTTTTTTGTTGTTGTTGAGGCAGTTTGGCCAGGGCCGGGTTTGAACCTGCCACCCTTGGTATATGGGCCAGTGCTCTACTCACTGGGCCACAGGTACCACCCTTTTTTGGTTTTTTTTTAGACAGAGCCTCAGCTGTCACCCTGGATAGAGTGCTGTGGCATCACAACTCACAGCAACCTCTAATTCCTGGGCTCCGCCTCCCAAGTAGCTGGGACTACAGGCACCTGCCACAATGCCTAGCCATTTTTTGGTTGCAGCCATCATTGTTGTTCAGCGGGCCTGGGCTGGATTTGAACCCACCAGCTCAGGTGTACATGGCTGGCACCTTAGCCCGTTGAGCCACAGGCGCTGAGGCCCAGTTGAGTATTCCTAATCCAGAAATCTGAATTCTGAAATGCTATTCCAGTGAGCATTTCTTTTGAGCCATGTCAGTGCTCAAAATATTTTAGATTTTCGTGCACTAAGTGAGTTTGAACCTAATTTTGCTGTGTATTTATAAATAGCAGGATTTTTGTTCCTAGGCTCCACTGGGCCCTAACCCTTATATTTCACTGTCTGCATCTTAGTCTTGGATTTATTTTGGCTTTTCCCATTCTGGTAGACGAATTTATTTAGGCTAGGTCCTAGTTCTGAAGCAGTCCTACGAAGAAATCACTTGAAAGATGGATGCTCTGTAATTCTTGTGGAAATAGACCCAGTGCACATTATTATTGTTAGTTTCAGAGTACATTTAATGTGTGCAGAGAACTGGTGCATGTTGTGCTTCTCAGGATAACTAGTCACCCTCCTCTACCCTCCCCTACCCCCCTGAGAGCCCTGTATGACTGCCTAGGCATGAGAAGCGGGTGTAGCTACCAATCTTACCTTTGTGGCCTCTTTCCTAAAGTTGCTGAGATTACCAGCAGCCACTGAAACAGTTTCCATTTAATTTTTCTATCAGAGGCAGCTTCTCACTGACAGTGTTGAGAAGATCTTTAGCCTTTTCAGTCTTTTGCAGTCAGATAGAGAATAACAATAGCTGCTATGATTTTCCCTAGTTCTACAGCCACAGAAAATGAGCATATACTGAATTCTCATACTTCTCTGAGTTGTTTATATGTGTCTTTTAAAATTATATAAATAGGCAGTCATTAAATGGGAAAAAATGTTAATTTTAGTGCCTTTTCTTTCTTTCTTTTTTTTTTTTTTTTGAGACAGCATCTCAAGCTGTGACCCTGGATAGAGTGCTGTGGCATCACAGCTCACAGCAACCTCCAATTCCCGGGCTTAGGCGAGTCTCCTGACTCTGCCTCCCAAGTAGCTGGGACTACAGGCACCTGCCACAAGACCCGGCCATTTTTTGGTTGCAGCCGTCATTGTTTGGCGGGCCTGGGCTGGATTTGAACCCACCAGCTCAGGTGTACGTGGCTGGCGCCTTAGCTTGTTGAGCCACAGGCGCTGAGCCATTAGTGCCTTTTCTGAGGTCAACCTTGAGCTCATTCATATTCTGACAAGCTCAGCATCACAGTGTATCCTCAAAAATAGCATGTGCCACGGTGTTAGGCTGCATCGCCTAGATCTGGATCAGAGTCTTCTGGTATCATTCATCTCTTGGTTCTTAGTGAGCAGCTGATCCTAGTGGAAAGGCATTGCTTATATTGGATGGACATTTTATCCTACTTTTGGTAAATAGGTAAGGTCCTTTTGTTAGTCCAAAAGATCAGATAGTGTATCAAGAGGGTAGTATGGAGGTGACAGTCAAGGATGCTGAAATTGACAATGAGGGTTTAAGTCATTAAACCCTTAGGTGAGTTACTTCACCTCTACCTCAGTTTTCTTATGTGACACATGAAGGTAACAAAATAGATACTACAGACTCATAGTCAGAATTAAGTGGGAGATACAGATCTTATTGTGCTCTAGAAGTTCATTGCCCTTATCAGTACTGTGATCATTACCAATAAAGTCTTTTCCCATCAACCTCTATAGGATGTGAAGTGATAGCTGTGAATACCCGCTCTACAAGTCAAACCTTTATTTATAAATGCGATGCAGTTCTTTGTACCCTTCCCCTGGGAGTGTTGAAGCAGCAGCCACCAGCTGTTCAGTTTGTGCCCCCTCTTCCTGAGTGGAAAACATCTGCAGTCCAAAGGATGGGATTTGGCAACCTTAACAAGGTAATTTGGCCTAGGCACCTTCTTTACATACCCAATGTACAAACATCATCAGCCTTATTGTCCTCAGTGAGGAAGAGGTTTCATACTTTTATACATTTGGCTATGCTCTCAGCTGGTATCAGAGCTGAGGCTGTCGATTCATTCCCTTCAGTGCATAATTATATTACATGTTATCTATCTATACAGACTTAGTTTGGGGATTATTTTGTAAATCCAAGCCTACAAAAAGAGGGTCATAAGTGTTATCCCAAGTAATAAATTTATATTTGGGGATTTCTCAGCTCAAAAGTAGATTTAGAAGAGACTTTTAAGGCTGGTTGTGGTGACTCACATCTGTCATCCTAGCATTGTGGGAGGCTGAGATGGGAGGATCACTTGAGCTCAAGAGTTTCAGACCTACACAGGAGTGAGACCCCGTCTCTACTAAAAATAGAAAAATTAGCTGGGATTGTGGTGGGCCTATAGTCACAGCTACTTGAAAGGCTAAAGCAGGAGGATGGCTTAAACCCAGGAGTTTGAGGTTGCTATGAGCTAGGCTGATCCCATGACACTCTAGCCTGGACAACTGAGTAAGACTGCCCCCCCCCCCCAAAATAAATAAATAAAAGAAACTTTAATAAACTTGGAAGAAGTAGTACTTACTATATATGTACAGCTATGCTTAAGGTCATACTCCCTGACCCTGTCACCAGCTCACGTGCTCCTTCTGGTAGGTGGTGTTGTGTTTTGACCGAGTGTTCTGGGATCCGAGTGTCAATTTATTTGGGCATGTTGGCAGTACAACTGCTAGCAGGGGTGAGCTTTTCCTCTTCTGGAACCTCTATAAAGGTAAGTCCTTCTAATTTTAGTCTTTTTTCATATCCTTTTAGAAATATTCTGGGTTTTCTCAAATATATATGCCTTAAATTCTCTCTCTCTCTTTTTTTTAAGAGACAGTTTCATTCTGTCACCCTCAGTAGAGTGTGGTGGCATCACAGCTCACAGCAACCTCCAGCTCTTGGGCATAGGCGGTTCTCTTGCCTCAGCCTCCTGAGTAGCTGGGACTGCAGGCATCCACCACAACGCCTGGCTGTTTTTTTGTTGCAGTTTGGCTGGGGCTAGGTTCAAACCCGCTACCGTTGGTATATGGGGCCAGTGCCCTATCCACTGAGCCACAGGCACCGCCCTTAAATTCTCTTTTCATTAACTCAACAAACAATTCCTGAAATATCTTCTAAGTACTTAAGATAGGAGGAAAAACAGTACCTGCCTTCAGAGAGCTCACAACCTAGTGGGAAGTACAGTAAGGAGACTAACAGTCCCAGAACAGGGCACCACATAGTGACAGGCTGAAAGCCTGGCTTCCTAGAAAAAAGGGATCAACTCAGTCAGGAGGGACAGGCTCAGGGATGCTTCCTGGAAGAAGAAATTTGTATTCCTCATTCTCAGATTTTTTTTTATCTCAGGCCCACTTGCCCCTGAATCTTTGAACATTCCCTTAGAATGTATCAAACTGCTATCTCCTGTTCAGTTATTTTCTTCTGTAATTGGACTACTCTTAACTCCCTACAGACTAAAGGAAATGTACTCATTCCCTCCCAAGAAAAAGCCATAAAACAGTAAGACATTCTGCTGGGCAGCAGAATCAAGAGGCATGATCTTGACGATGCAGACACCTCAGTTAACCAGCATGGTATCCACCCCCAGTTCTCTCCATTACTCCTCACTGTCTGATAGTGAACCATCGTTGACATTCCTGGGCCTCTGACTCCAACAGCACATTACTTTTGGCACAGCTGAGTGTGCTTTACCTTCCCCATCTAGACTATCGAGTCCTGTCACTGCCAGCTCATAATCTCTTAAACCTGTTGACTTCTCTCCTGCTGTCCGCCTCATGGTCCGAGCCACTCTCACCTCTTATCTGGGTGCATACCAGTAGCTACTACTGATATCCCTGCTTCTTTTGGTGGCTTTCCATCACTGAAAGAAAACATTGCCCTAAGGCCCTTCATGCCCATCTCTATGTCCTCATCCAGCTACCCCATTCCCCCTTCATCCCTCTCCATTTGCTGACTCCAGGCACACACACTTGCCTATTTCTCAGTACCTGGAGTACATGGTGCTGATTTCTACTTCAGAGCCTCTGTATGTACTTTGGTCTGGGCCTGGGCTGCTTTTATTTCTTTTCTTTATTTTCCTTCCCAACCTGGCACACTCCATGCAGGCTTCAGATTTTCAGTCCTTGACCCAAATGTTGATTTTCAGAGAGGCTTGCCAGGACATCCATTCCCCCTACTCTTTTAAATCTAAATTAAGCATAGTTACCTGTGTAATTATTTATCTGTTGCTCTAACAGGATAGTCTAATTTATATCCCCATCATCTAGTACTGCGTCCATCACATAAGTCTGTTGTGTAAATATTCACCAGATAGATGACTGAAGGCAGTGATGGGCTTAGAGGGGCCTGGGATAGTTGTAAGGATGTCACTATGATCATGAAGCTATCTAAGGTGGTTAGGGCTAAGAATTCTGTGCAAAAATAAAGGGAGACTTGTTAGTTTTTTTTGTTAGCGAGGTTTGAGATGATACCTTCTGGACTACTGTAGAGCAGTGAACTGCCTGCGAATCACACTTTATTCAACTGTAGTCTGCCAGCTCCCTTCTAGTTTTTTTATATTTTGGTGGATAGAGTAGATATGTAACTTGTCTCTAGTATCTCAGTGATGCTGTGTGTCAACTGTCATCAGGTTTCAGAGCACAAAGTAGGGCCTGATAAGTTCTTGAAAAAAAGTCTAGGAAACCCCTGGAAGTGTTCTTTCTGTTTTTCCAGCTCCAATACTATTGGCACTAGTGGCAGGAGAAGCTGCTGGGATCATGGAAAACATAAGCGATGACGTGATTGTTGGCCGATGCCTGGCCATTCTCAAAGGAATTTTCGGTAGCAGTGCAGTGCCCCAGGTAAGTAGGTGGGTGGGACAGGCAGGGATCTGGGTTCAGACTAAATCAGAATTTGAGTGTCTGAGCATGGATTTCAGCCAGAATTGAGAAATATGTGCTGGGTGTGTGTAGATTATTAATGTTTGAATTTTATGCCCTATGTGTGGAATTCTGAAAAGTCCTCCAGTACATTAGCTAGAGAATGCAAAGGCTGTTAGCTACATCTCCTTGCCTAAGAAGTCACCACCCTGCCTTTTGCACAAAGTGGCTAAATTCCAGGGAGTACCTCAGGGAACTCTCAAGAGAATCTCTTGGTACTATTTTCTGTTCTTTAGGCCCATTAAAATACTTTAACCCCTTAGGCCTTTGAAAGAAGGCCTATTAAATGCTTCATATGAATTTGCAGAAGAGAATAAAGATCAAGTCCTGTGTAGATGTCTGGATTCAAGGACAAGAAGGCAACATGGAGGCTTCCTTGCTGTCTGGAGTCATTTTTGCCTCAGTGTATTTTAAAGCAAAACATTTGGCTCATGTCTGTCACACTATTTCTTTCTCACTTGCACCTCCACCCATCACTGCTTTTCTGCCTTTTGGATGACTAGTTTTCCTTGGTGACTAGTAATGACTTTTACTCTGGTTTTTCCTTTAGCCCAAGGAAACTGTGGTGTCTCGTTGGCGTGCTGATCCCTGGGCCCGTGGCTCCTACTCATATGTAGCTGCAGGATCATCTGGAAATGACTATGATTTAATGGCTCAGCCAATTACTCCTGGCCCCTCAATTCCAGGTGCCCCACAGGTGAGAACTGGCAACTATCTAGGCTTATTTTGGTAGAGGCCAGGATATTCTCTCAGGGTAAAAATGTTGTCATCGACTTTTTCAGATTTTAGTTCTGTCCTTCGATGCTTTCAGATAACAAAGAGCAGAGGAAAAGAGATTAGTATTTGTGTGTGATTTCTCATATTTGACTTTGTAAATCTGGGCAGTCAACATTCAAAATGGAAGGGTTAAGAATTATTAATTCCTCTAAAAACCATTTTTTAATTATAACTCATTTTGTAGTGGCGCATAGGATTGTTGCAAGGTCTCAAACACTAGGGGCTTTCAAGGCATGCCCCTGAGAAATAACCTTGGGTCCTTATTCTAGACCGTTTTGCCAGACCCTTCTCCAGAGAACAATTGGGTTCCTCATATAAATGCTCTGTATTCCACAGTAGTTAAACATTCCCCAGTAGGTACTACTAGAATTATCAATAAATTGATAAGAACAGATTCCTTAATAAGCATCACTCTACAACTGGGGTTGGGCTAAGTTTTTTCCCATTTCTACTTCTGTCAATTTTAGGAAAATGTTTACTGATGAGGGAGACTGGCAGAATGAATGATGAACAATAATTGGGTCATTAGCAGATGGGGCTACTGCCTGGCCATTCAAGGTTGATGGGGATTTAGAAGTTCAAATACAACAAGAATAAAGGCGTATTTGTAACCTACAGATTTTCTTTTTCCCCTGAAATAGCCAATTCCACGACTCTTCTTTGCGGGAGAACATACAATCCGTAACTACCCAGCCACAGTTCATGGTGCTCTGCTGAGTGGGCTGCGAGAAGCAGGAAGGATTGCAGACCAGTTCTTGGGTGCCATGTATACCCTGCCTCGCCAGGCCACACCAGGTGTCCCTGCACAGCAGTCCCCAAGCATGTGAGGCAGGTGCACTCTGAGAGAAGAGGCCCATGTCTTTGTAAGCAAAGTTGTTCTAGCAATACTGGATTCCACAGAGAAACTCTCGTCTTGGAGTCTGGGCTCATGATCAGCTGACGGAGCTCCTCATTTGACAAGGAGGTGGCTTCCTTTGAGTAGAGTATAGGGAGGACCTTGCCCATTAGTTTGAATTGTGTCTTCATAAAGACTGAGGCAAGCAAGTGCTGTGAAAGAATGTCTTAGTTTTTTTGTTTTTTTATATTTTGAGAATAAAACTTCATATAAAATTAGTTCTTTCTTTTGTTTGCCTTTTGGGTTGAAGTTGCATACAAGATAGGAGTGTTAATCCTTTGGAAATGGCAGTTTTACACTATGGCAATGGTAATACATGTATTTCCTTCACATTGAAGAAGGATGTTTATATAAAGGAGAAAAATGATTTGCTCAGGTTAGAAGATAGGGCTGGGAATTAAGGTTAAGGGCATAGAAACAGTGAACTTGCCGGTCAGTGGAGCTAGACTTCCCCACAGGGATTGTGTGGTGATGTGCCAGGAGTATGGATATTAGGAAACTCGGTGAATTTTTAAGATAAAACACAAGACTGAAACAAAGTTTTGGGTTCTGGCAAACCATTCTGACTTTATTCCCCAGATTTTTTCTCCATGGGTTTATGCTAACTTTGTAGTTATTAAGGGTACTAGTGTTAAGTTGTGGGAAATACTATATAAGGGAAGCTAAAACAGATACAGTGGCTCAAAATAGTTCTGGATGACCACAGTCTAAAATGGGTCTGCAGGGCTATGTTCATTTTAGAGGTTCTGAAGGGGTAGAATCAATTCATATGCTTGCTTTTTTCAGCTCCTGGTGGCTGTCTGCATGCCTTCACCTGTGGCCCCTTCGTCCATCTTCAGAGCATATTGCTGTGGTCTCTGTTTCCGTCACTACATTGCCTTTTCATCTAATCTTCTGTTGTTCTAAAGATATTTGTGGTTACATTTAAGGCCTACCTGGATAACCTGTAATCTCCCTCATCTCAAAATCCTTAAACCTGTAAAATTCTTTTTGCCATGTAAGGTAAAAAGTATCTTTATAAGGGAGTACGTAGTTCCTGTTTCTTCCCAAGAGCTCCTAACAGATAATTTGTTACTACAAAATGCATGTAATGCTGCCTCTTAAGTGAGGTTTTATTTTATTATTTTATTATTTTTTTTTTTGAGAGAGAGACAGAAGCTATCATCTTGGGTAGAGTGCTGTTGTGTCACAGCTCACACAGCAAACACAAACTCTCGGGCTTAAGCGATTCTTTTGCCTCAGCCTCCCAAGTAGCTTGGGACTACACGTACCTGCCACAATGCCCAGCTATTTTTTGGTTGTAGTTGTCATTGTTGTTTGGCAGGCCTGGGCTGGATTTAAACCCGCCAGCTCCAGTGTATGTGGCTGGCCTCCTAGCCTCTTGAGCTACAGGTACTCTTGAGCCAGGTTTTATTCTTTAGTAGGATTTTAAAGGACCGTTATATTGGTGGTCTGACTGGATGATGAAAATAGGGATTTTCCTCCCCCAGTCCTGGAATGGGTAACAACAATGGGGGGGGGGGAATCTCATACCAGGATAAGGGCAGTGTTGTGACTAATGAAGAGGTGAGAAAAGCATGCAATGGGAAGTGTGGATTTTGGTGTACCACCTATATTTGAATCCCATCTGTGCTATTAACATTGTTATCTCATAGAGGCGAGGTTCTGTGTCTAATCCAGTGGTAGGTGCTTTTAAGAATTTTTGTTTTTAAATAGATGGCATGGGCAGCCTATTATTTTTTGTTTTTGGGGTGACAACAGACAAATCTAAATAAAATGTAGCGGCTCGGCGCCTGTGGCTCAATGGGCTAAGGCGCCAGCCACGTATACCTGAGCTGGCGGTTCAAATGCATCCCAGGCCCACCAAACAACAATGATGGCTGCAACCAAAAAATGGCTGGGCGTTGTGGCGGGCGCCTGTAGTCCCAGCTACTTGGAAGGCAGAGGCAAGAGACTCGCTTGAGCCCAGGAGATGGAGGTTGCTATGAGCTGTGATGCCACGACACTCTATCCAGGGTGACAGCTTGAGGCTCTGTCTCAAAAAAAATAAAAATAAAATAAAATGTAGCAAAGAAATAGCCTTTGATTCTAACTCTAGTTATGCTGGGTCTTTTTCTAAGCCTCAGCTAACATTTCCAGCCCTTACAGCATCGATAATTGGCTAGGTTGTGTGTATGTGTATGTGTGTGTGGTGTTTTGAGATGGAGTCTTGCTCTTTTGCCCTGGCTAGAGTGTAGTGGTGTCATCATAGCTCACTGCAACCTCATGGTCTTGGCTCAAGGGATCTTCTTTCCTCAGCCTCCTGAGTAGCTGGGACTATAGGCGTGTACTACGCCATGCTTGGGTAATTTTTCTATTGATAGATAGGATCTTGCTTTTGCTCAGGTTTGTCTCAGACTCCTGGCCCACTTCAGCCTCCCAAAATGCTAGAATTACAGTATGAGCCACCATCCCCAGCCCTGGCTAGGTATTTTAAATAAAATACAGTGAAATGTATTAGCTGCACTGATGAATAGGAACAGAGATCAACAAAACTGGCATGACTGACTCACACTCACACAGTATGGAAACTAGGGAGCTTTATTGGTTACATACTGTGCTGCAGAGCCAACAGAGAGCATTAGAGCCAGAGGATACATGCAGACAGGCAGCTTCAACTATACACATGCACCCAAGGAGCCCTGAGCCACTGCTCATGGCTATGCCCTGGTTTCCAGTGACAGGTTCTGGCCTCCTTGGTCCCATGCTTGGAGCAGGAATGTAGAAGCTGCTGCACCTAGGCTCCAAAGAGCAAGGGTAAGACCAGAGCACCTGCCTAAGCAAGTAGGTGTGACCAACAGACTGATGCCCCCAGCATAGGGGCCTATAATGCAATAACAGTTTATTTGAGGGCGACCTTTCTAGCCCTCACAATCTTTAAAATACAAAAAATAGACTATTCTCTTAAAAATACATTCCATTCAGTATATGTTCTGAGCTGTGAAGCAGCAGGAAAATAGGGCCCCTGTCCTATGATCTTGGTTGTGAGTCTTTCAGGAAAACCCTGTTCCTCACTTGGGGTATTCAAAACATAAACCCTAAAAGCAGCTCTTCCAAAGCAATCTTACCAGAGTTAACAACAACAACAAAACCCCATACCAACAAAGGCAGCCAGGGACTCTGCCTCCGGGTCCCTATTCCTTTACTGGGAAGTGGTGGCACTTGACACTGACCCATTAACTATGAATAACTGCCCCAGGACAAGAAGTCCAAGAACACTACACCCCCCTCCCCATCCCTAGCACCCCATGAGAGGGGGATGATTTATGTGCAAGCTTGCCTGCAGCTGAGGTTGAAGTCCTTGGCCCCAGGGCAAATCCCTTTAACCCACACTCTGTTTCATGGCCACTCAAAAGCAAACAGCCATGGCTTACTCTGTCCTCTGCTAGCTTTCTCTGATGGTTTTAGTATCAGTGACATGACTAGAGACTACCAGCTGCTGGCATTTTGTCAGCTCTACTTGTTCCAGCCAAGCAGCTCTAGTGCCAGATTCTCCAATCTCACTAGAGCCCTCCAACAACCACACACCTGCTGGTAAAATTTAAGAGTTAGAGCCAAGCTGTATGTAGAAGAAGCTTGTCATAAAAGTGGGTTTGTTGGCTAGAACAGTGAGAATATTTGGCTTGATCAGACAACTGTTCAACTACCAGGTCTCCCCTATATTTGGAGGCTTCTTCCAGGACCTCTGATCAGGAGGCCTCGGTCCAAACAGTCACGTGTTGACTGCTTTTCAGAAACATACCTTCCAACTTTGGAATTTGACAGCCGGCTTTGCCAGCCATTTGAAGCCCAGAGGAACTAAGCCTCCAGCCTTCACTTGCTATTACAATGTTATTTTCTGCAATGCTGAGGACATTTAAAAATCTATTTTACACCTGTTCTATAAAGTGTGCAGACTGAAGAAACAAAATATTTATCCTGAAATAACTGTTACAATCAAACCCTATTGCACTCAGATATCAAGAAGACAGCCCCAGCAAAAGGGCACCACAGCTGTCCCTCTTCCACAGACATTTTCAGGAGCAGATGTTGGTGCTGCTGAAATGTGGAAAGATCCAGACTTTGGCACCAGGACCTACAGCACCAGAATCCAGGGGTCAATACCAAAGATAAGAATTATTGGTGAGATCTTTTTAGGCATGGCTTGGCACCCTTCTGTTCCCACAAAAGAGAAGAGCCACAGACTTCATTTCCTATGCCTTCAGATGGCCACCACAGGGGTCAATTTTCTTTGAGCTCTCGGGGTGGTTGCCAATCAGTGAAGGAGAATAGCAGGGAGGCTGTGAGTGAGGGGTTGCAGCCTTGAGTGAGCTAGTTGAAGCAGCAAGAAGAGATTTTGAAAATAGTATCTCAAATTGGGCATCTGAGGTGGAAATGTGGAAAGGAAAGGCAAGCCACATGACAATCAATGCCCTTAGAATGGCAAAACTCCAGAAAATAAAAGTATGAATAATACATTCTTGTCCCTGAAAGTAAGTCAGTGCTTCCCCATCAGGATTGCCAAGTCTGACGCCAACAAGGGTCGGATGAACACTGGTTTCATGCTGAGTGGAGGCAGAGAAAATGACTCAAATTCCTCTTGAGGAACTCTTAAGCCTTCCTCTTACCAGGAAATTCATAGCAGATACACAAAAATAGGAGATAACGCAGACTTGTTATAGAAAGCACCCTCGCCTGAAAGCCACGAGATACTGTATGGCATTGGGTATGGTTGATATCACAAAGGGCCTCAGAGACCATCTAACCTAATCTCTTTACATTACAGAGTGGAAAACTGAGGTTCTTTGAGCTTATCCCCATGACATTAAAACGCGAGGAAACCAGAAAATGAAGAAAACAGTTGTAGGCAGGAGAGAAGACACATTCCCCAAACCCACACGGATGATCCTTCAAAAGCAGGAGTCATCTGAACAAGAATCTTGGAATACCACCTATGGTTTTAGAGACCACCCATTTCAAACAACTCATTTTACAGATAAGGAAACTGAGGTTCCAAGAGGACAATGACTCACCCAAGCACACACAGCAATCAATGAAGTAACGAAGCCATGGGAAAAATCCAGTCTTCTAGACTGGAATATAATGCTATGAAGGTAATTACATCTGCGTTATAAAGGTAGCCTTTGAAAAGGGATCCCTTCTTTGAAAGAATACTATAGAAAAAACAGTGCCAAACCACTTTTTAACTTCCCCAAGTGACTGGTATAAGGAACTAACCAATTTTTCTTTATGTGGCTTCCTGAAAGGTTTGCTGCATTATGAACTGTATAAACCTGAGACCCGTCAATGGGCATGTATCATCTTTCCTCCAATGAAGTCATATAAATGATAGTCAACTTGCAGAAATCATGGGCCCACTTTTGTAGGAATGCGTCAGCTTGGTAAAGTGCAATGACTCCTCCATGAGGGATGGAAGAGGAAGGAGTATTCATGTAGTCCATGCCTTTCATGGAGCTATTGCTTGTGGAGTGACTAAAAGGAAGTTACTTCTTCTAATCTGCTCTCCCTCTTGCTGGGCATTTCCTTGAAGGTAGAGTATGCTAGGTCAGGCCCAGCTTAGTCTAGGGATCTTCCCAAGGTGGAAACTACGAAGTCAGCCTGAAGTCTCCAGCCAGAGGAGAGAGAACAGGCGATGCCAGCAGCATTATTGGTACCCAGGGAAGGAGATGCATGAGGCTTGTTCACGTCTGGGTGCCTTTGAAGGTGAGCAGAGAGCTGGGGTTGGGAGGGACGTTGTCATTCCAATGGGTATTCCGCAAGCTCTGCTCCCAGGAACGAGTGGTCAGCCACGGGGCCAGGTCAGACAAAAGTCAACTTAAAGGGTACTCCCATAATTCCCCTGAGGCAGCACGGACCTGTTTTAGAAGTCTGAGGAAAGCCCCCTAGATGGAGCTGATGGCTAGTAAGTCTTAGTGGCTACTTGAGCTCTTAGGGCAAACAAGGAATGAACTGGATGTGGTGAGGAGATGAAGAAGTGAGAATATGGACAAGGGGCTGGTGTATGATACAGAAACAATCCACCAAGGAGAAGAGAAGAGCCATTTGACTGCTGTTGTGTGGTGAGAGATTTCTATCTTTCTCTATTTGGGGGCCAGGGTGATCAATACTACCTGGAGGACAGGAGAGAGAGAAGACTCATGCATCAGGAAAGGCTGGGCCTGGGTGACTCTGCACAGCTTGTAGTATGATTCCTTGTGGCCAACTGTCAAAAACTACCTGAGTCATAGCCCAGCTCTCTATCATGGTCTCCCAGCCAAGGCCTTATGTTTAACCTGGTCAACTGGCCTTTGATCCTTCATAGGGCAGGGTGGAAGAGCTGACAAGCAGAAGCAGAGAAGAGGCAGCAGACCTCATCCAGGTGGCTCAGTTTTCCTCAGCATAGGGCTTGGTTGGCCGTAAGCGGTCCTCAGCCCATATTCGTCCAGACTCTGGCAGGCCCTGCTTCATGGGCAGTTCAGACTGTTCCAGGGAACTGGGCAGTCGTTTGTAGACACTGAGTATGCAGTCTTCACCTTCCTCCTGTGCCAGTAAGTAACAAAAGTGAGCTGCAGAGGGCAGTATAATGAGGAACAAGACCCTCTCACCTCCTACCCCAGTGTCCTCTCCAACCTAGTAAAGGAAGATACAGCCCAGACAGACCACAGGATAACTACAAAGACATGCTTTTGCTTAAGTATAGGCCAATATGTAAGTTCCTAGAAATCAGACTAGAAACTCCAAGCTGCTGGGAACAACCAGTGTAGATTAGGAGGCTCACAAATGAACAAGATCCCTACTGAGGACAGGGCCTACAACTGGAGGTATGGGAGTGGTACCTCTAAGTAGACACCAGCAGACCTTAAATTGTATATAGCAGCCTACGTGCTTTTGAGGGTGAGAGCCATTTTCTTGGTGAGGGAGGGGGAATATGCAGAAAAGGGGGTTAGACAGCTCTCTTTCTACTTCTACATATAAACTACACCAAAAAGCTCACATGCCTTATCCGTTTTATATTCCACACCTGTCCTTCATCTAAAATCTCTCCTCTGAGATGTTCAAAGCTTCAGGGGCCTAAACAGCCCATCTTTCTCTGTAATCTTCTATAATTCTCCTTTTCTAATGTTTTCCTTTGTCCTCCAAGCAAATGCAGATGAAAGAAAAACCCAATTATGAGTAAGAAATTGGGGTGGGTAACCTGTGTTCCTGGGGCCACATGAAGCCTCTTGATCCTTGAGTGAGGCCTTTTGACTGAATCTAAATTTTACAGAATAAATACACTGTTAGTAAAGGACTGCCTTTATCTTGTAAAGACGTATAATAGCCATACTGAACCAGCTCTGCTCTCAGACTATGATATAAAGGGGAGCAAAAGAAGTCCACTTGGCCTGCTGACAACCTGCAAAGATCTACTGTCTGAGACAGACTAGAATTTAATTATCTGACCTTCTCTGTAGTCTACAGAAATGGCATGGGCCTCCTACTATCACCAAGAGCTTCCCATCAGCTTAGCTGGTGCTTCCAGGTATTCGCTCTGTCAGGCCATAAGAGCTCCTTTGGCAGCTCTGGCAAATTGAGAACAGAAGACATACTTCCTTTTTGTGTCACCTTCACATAAGGGGAAAATGGAGAAGACCAATTGGAAAAGGGATTTTGGAAAGTAATACTGCTCTCTGCCAAAAATCTTCAGGTTAGGTCAAACCCACCCGGTCTTCAAGAGTTCTCTGAGCTACCTGCTTTTAACTCAGTGTTTCCCAGCCCCATGGTTGCCAGAATCCTAGGTCACACAGGCAAGGGTGGAGGGGAGAAGGTAAATAGGAAAAAGGAAAGAAAGAAAAGTAAAAGACAAAGGGGAGAAAAAAAGAGGATAGAGAAGGGAAGAAATGGAACTCACTGTGCCTGCTGAGTGGTTCCAGGCTGTAGCCGTGACAGTGTCTCCCACCCGGTTCCGACGGGTAAGCACCTCTGACACAGTGAGGCTACTTTGGGTCCTTCTGGAGAAGAGCTCGGGGGCATCCCCTGAACTTCCTACCCTTCGAGTCCCCTGCTCCAAAAGGTGGGACCTGGGTTGTTCAAGTTCTGAGAAGTCTGTGGAAGACCTTTGGGTATAGGGATTGGTGGAGTCCATGTTTTTACCTATTCGTGTCAGGGGATCTTCTAAAGATTTCAAGTCTCGCCTACTCTTCCAGGCATTCCGCACAGTAACATGTCTGGCCTCTGAGGATCCTGCTTCTGGAGCAGTATGGCTTTTCCACCTGATTGTCTCCGTTGGGGGTGCATGGCTGTTCCTTTCTACAGGGTCCGATGCCTTGATTATAATGCTGCTCCGAGAGACCACTGTTTCTGGCCTGTTCTTCAGGGGCCCATCTCCCATTCTCTCAGCTTCTGTGAGCTGCAGGGTGATATCATGTTTATGAATGGAGAGTTCAAAGGGGGAGTTGACATGGTTGCTAACTGATGTGAGCTCTGGTGGCCCAACCTGGATATTGCTGGTGGACGTGTGCCTCTCCCTTGAGACCTCCCCTGGGTTGGCTCTAGGGCTACTGCTGTCAGAGGGGTAGATAGTAATGCTGCTTGTCACTTTGTTCGTCCCTGGTTTGGAGGTGTATTTCTGTTTCTCCAAAATAGCCTCAGTTCCAGATCCTCCCATAATTTTTTTCACATCCTTATCAATGATAACAGGTTTGATGACAGCTCTAGATCGCAAGGCCTCTCTGGGACTAAATGGCCTCTGGCTTTTTACCCCAGCACTGCTGGGATCTGGGAATTCCACAGCATTGGTGCATGCTCTGATAGATTTCACAGATTCATTTTCTATTCCCATGTCTTTATCATTCTCAAATGGGGAGATCCTAGGTCCCCCTCGGGATTTGGCCTTTTCCCTAGAGTTAGGCTGTAGTTTGGGCTCTGGCTCTGGAGTGATGGTTGTGTTTACCAACTTGGCAGTAACAAGAGATGCCATGTCCAAGTCATCATCTGAGTCTGGCTTCTCTTTGCCACTAGACTTGATGACTCGACACCTCAAAGCTTCATGCTGACTGCTGTCTTCTATCACAACTGCTGTGGGTTGATCAACTCCTTCCTTAGTGGGGGTTGAAAAGCCCTGAAGGATGTTCTCTTGGCTTCTAGAACTATAAGGATACTTTGATAAAATAGGAGCCTTGGAATTTGGGGAACTGGTATCAGCTTCCAGGCCATTGGCAGCCTTTCTGCCTTTGGAGAGCCCTTCTGAGGAGGATCTTCGAGATGAAGCCAGAGCACCAGTGACCTTAGAACAGCCAGATTCTGTAGCCTGGGTTATTTGACTTCCGTTGCCAGGCACCTGTCCTCTCTTGCCAAAGACAGCCTCGGAGGAGGTGTCAGAAGCCTTGTCAGCTCTACCCAATGTATCACTGTGAACAGACGCATGGGTAGTGTCACTAAATGTTCGTGTTGTCTTCTCTGCTTTTCCCTTCAATCCACTCTCAGTGCCTGTCTTGGGAATCCCCTTCCAAACTTTACTGTGCTCCTGAGCAGCTGGAGGGTAGCGACTAAGTACCGATGGCTGATCCCTGGACTTCTTCCCTTCACTCTGAGAAGACCCAGATGCAAATCGGTCTTCAGTTCTCTTTGTTTCCTGAGTCCCACTATCTGTACCTGCCCCCATATTAGAAGCTTTTCCTGGCCTCCTGTTGGTGAAACTGGGAGAAGAAACCTGCCTGTTGCTGATAGAATAGTTTTCATTATTAATAGTAAATTCCTTATTTCGGAGTCTTTCCCGCTTATGTTGAGGAGACAGTTCCCGGGATGTGTGCTTGGACAAAGATGCCTCAATCCCGGGGCCTCTGAACTTAGTCCTCTCATGTCTGCCTTTGCTGGACAATAAAGCATCTTGCCCTTCTACCTCTCCATTTTCTAACTCTTTCTGTTTCTTGATTTGTAGCTTTATTTCCTCCAGCTGGCTAGCTAAGAATTTGTTTTTATTTTGTTCACTTAGGTAATTATCTTGAAGGTCATTATTTTTGGCCCTTATTTTCTTAAGTTCTTCTTCCAAAGATTCAAAATGTCTAATTTGAGTCTTAAGTTTCTCAATCTCTTGGTTAAGGTCTTTGACTTTGTTGTCTTCCTGATTTCGGTTCTTTTCATTTTCTGATTTATTTCTTGTTTCATTCTCTACTTGCTTTAGATAGTCCAGAGTACCCTTCCTTCTCGATTCTTTGGACGGTAGTGTAGAAGAGATGCCATCCTCAATCCGTAGGTCATTTCTTTCCAGATTAGAAGCATTCCTTGTATAATCTCGGTTCGTTTTTTTGTTCTGCTCTAGTTTTTGAGTAAGTTCTTTTATCAATTTCTCATTTTCCTTCTCCTTTTCATTCAAGTATTTTCTCTCACTTACAAAGCTCAGAGTTAATGATTTCAGTTTTTCTAACTCCGACACTAAACTCTGCTCAGTTTTATCCAGGCGGTCCTCAGAAGATTCTAGTTCTTTCACTTTGACTTTGAGCATCTCAAGCTCAGAGGAGATTTTCTTGGTCAGATTTCTTTCCTCATTCAGGCTCAGGCACAGCTGAGTGCAGTCATTCTTACTCCTGCTAAAGGCTTCCTCTAGCTTCTCTAATTCAGCCATTCGTTTCTGAAGCCGTTCAATCTCAGATTTTAGCTCCCGAGTTAAGTTTTCCTCCGCTTCGAGTTTCTGCTTCATCAGATGACACAGATCCTCTGCTCTCTTAATTTCCTCATCTTTACCTTCAATTCTCAACACCCGCTGGCGCAGCACTTCAATTTCAGCCAACAGGCTGGAGTTGCTGCCTTCTGCCTGAATCACCTTGTCTTGGAGATCCAGGAGCTCATCCTCTGCTTTCTGGAGGTTTTTTGTGGCTTCCTCCAATTCATCAAGGCGGCGGCTTAGACTCTGTAACTTAAACCGCAAGTGGCGGCTAGAGGCAGTTTCCTTGTAGCTTGTGAATTCGGCCATGTCTACTGCCAGCCAATGTGGGCTCCTAGAAGCATCCAATTCCACTCAAGGGGATGATAAATGGTTACCTTTCTCTTGGCAACCACAAACTTCTTTGGCAGGTGGAGATCATTATCTGACTACAGAAAGAAAGTAGAGAGCACGTTAGTCAGCAAATCTAAAACCAACACATTAGCACTTTAGCTCCTTTCTATAGTCCTTGGGCTGAGAACACAGTAGGAGCTCAAATTTGTTGAATGAATGAACCTGAATAAATCGACAAGAAAGCACTGGTTTTTTATTGGCAATATTGAGCTGATACTCTTTTTTTTTGAGACAGAGCCTCAATCTGTCATTCTGGATAGAGTGCCGTGGCATCACAGCTCCCAGCAACCTCCAATTCCTGGGTTCAAGCGAGTCTCCTGCCTCCGCCTCCCAAGTAGCTGGGACTACAGGCACCCACCACAATGCCCGGCCATTTTTTTTGGTTGCAGCCATCATTGTTGTTTGGTGGCCCGGGCTGAATTGGAACCCGCCAGCTCAGGTGTACGTGGCTGGCGCCTTAGCCCATTGAGCCACAGGCACCAAGCCTGAGCTAATATTCTTTATCACCAGTGTGCAGCAGGGCAAAAAGTGAAGGCAGCCTCACTTCTCATGGTAGGGTGTAATAGAATCTTTGCCATCTGCCACCTGCCTAATTTCCAGAGAGTCATTAACCTTTCTACAAGACATTAACTATGTAAACTGAGCCTCAGTTTTACTTATTTGTAAAATGGGAATAACAATATCTACCACATTTGTCCCCATTGTTGTTCTGACATAGTACAAGGAAAGTTCTCTATACAATTCTAAGATATTTATAAGTTCTCTCTCATAAGCCATTATGATGTAAACTGATAGAAATTAATTCTCCCGCCTTGCTATGTAAATGGTGAGCTAAATTTACAACATACTAAAGGACTCTTTCCATATTCATTTTCAATATCTCTTCTCCTACAAGCTTGGGTATATCTGTAAGTGGAATCAGATCTGACTCGGCCCCGGCCAGCCAACAGGCAGCTTCTACAAAACTTAATCCTTTTACATTTTAATAGAAATCTCCCAGACATTCAAGTTGATATGAAGACTGGATTGTTTCTTTGAAAACCATTTCGCTGCAGATATATACCAAACATATCATGTTACTTTAAGGAAAAGGAGAAAGGGGAAAGACAAAGTAGATTTTAGCTTCATATATAACTTCCTCATTTAAAAAATAGTAAAATGGATTAATGTTGTACCTTATGTAATTTAACAAAAGGGAAAAAAATACTTTTTTGTGAACAATAAGTTCTACAGAATTACAAAGCAGACAACAGACTTCCTCTTCCACCAGGTAGAAGAACCCAGATAACCTGGAAAACCTCTTATACTGTCAATATCTAAAAATGCTGAATAAAATATAATGATTGTTTTAAACTTATACTTGATCTCACAGAAAGTAAGACACAGCCCAGTTAAAACCAGAGGAAAAGAAGACTAAAGGAAAACACAGAACGGTAAGTTTAAACCAACAAACAGCCCTAACACGAGTTTTGCAGGTCTCCAGAACCAAAGACTTTGGGTTCTCACAGTTGTGTAGGTGTAAGGAACAAGGGTTTGAGCCCAACAGAGGTGGAAAATGAGACCCCAATCCCCACTAAAGCAAGAACTATTGGCAAACCACCGCTTCAGGAATAAATGTATACTAGTGGGGGAAAAAATATCACTCCCCTGACTTAGGGAGATAGCAGGACTTGGGAAAGGAAGGAGAATCACTAAAAAATTTATAATCTTAGACCTGCTCTCTCTTGAGTTCAGAGTTCAAATTTACACTAATTGAGTGGCCTGGGACCAATTCTGTTTTTCACTGAGGAACTAATATAAAATGGTCTCAGCCTGGTAATATCCCTGGGAAACTTAGCTGAGTAAACAAAAGTACTCTGAAGGGGAGACACTCTGCTGAGGTCACAGAGGATTCCTACAGATAAAGTGCAGCCAAACCTCAGTTTATGATTCCAAATAATAAAGACCAATCTTTTACTGTGACTGAGCAAAGCAGAATTATACCAATAAGAACCAAAGTTAAGGCTTGGTGCCTGTAGCTCAGCGGCTAGGGTGCCAGCCACATACACCAGAACTGACAGGTTTAAACCCAGCCGGGGCCTGCCAAAGGACGACAACTACAACCAAAAAATAGCTGGGTGCTGTGGCAGGCGCCTATAGTCCCAGCTCCTGGGGAGGCTGAGGCAAGAGAATCGCCTAAGCCCAGGAGTTGGAGGTTACTATGAGCTGTGACACCATAGCACACTACTAAGGACAACAGAGTATGACTGTCTCTTTTTCTTTCTTTCTTTTTTTTTTTTTTTTTAAGAGACAGAGTCTCACTTTATCACCCTGGGTAGAGTGCTGTGGCGTCACACTGCTCACAGCAACCTCCAGCTCCTGGGCTTAAGCGATTCTCTTGCCTCAGCCTCCCCAGCAGCTGGGACTACAGGCGCCCGCCACAGCGCCCGGCTATTTTTCTGTTTTGCAGTTCGGCCGAGGCCGGGCCTGAACCCGCCACCTTCGGTATATGGGGCCGGCGCCCTACTCGCTGAGCCACAGGAGCCGCCCTTCTTTCTTTTTTTTTGAGACAGAGTCTCACTTTATTGCCCTTGGTAGAGTGCCATGGCATCACACAGCTCACAGCAACCTCCAACTCCTGGGCTTATGCAATTCTCTTGCCTCAGCCACCCAAGTAGCTGGGATACAGGCGCCTGCCACAACACCCAGCAATTTTTTTTTTTTTTTTTTTTTGCAGTTCGGCCAGGGCCAGGTTTGAACCCTCCTCCACCCTCGGTATATAGGGCTGGTACCCTACTCACTGAGCCACAGGTGCCGCCCCAAGACTCTTGTCTCAAAAAAAAAAGAACTAAAAGGTAGTAAGATTATCCGGGAGGGACCATAAAATAACTGCATTCCAAAGTTTAAAGTCATAAAAGAAGGAATGAAAGAAAGTAACAAGTTACTACCAACAAAGATCAGAAGATGTGAAAATTAATCAAACAGAACAGCTAGAAAGAGAAGAAATAGCACCTTTAGACTGCTATTTACATTAAATGTAAGTGAAGAGAAATAGTGGTCAAAAAAGATAGGAAATTGAGAAATAGTGGTCAAAAAGATACGAAATTACAAAGTTAGCATACAGTTTTTAAAAAATAGAAAAAGAGGTTAAGAGACAGGGGAAATAAAAAGATCCAAAATGAGGAGGTTTAACATGTAGTTCAAAAGAATGGGATAGAGAATGGGAAACAGGCAATATGTGAAGAGATATTGCTTAGAATTTTCAAGAGCTGACGAGAAATATTGACATGGTTTGGATGCTTGGCCCTCTAAATCTCATGTTGAAATTCAATCCCCACTGTTCTGTGGGGGAGGCTGGTGGGTGGTGGTCTTTGGCTCAGGAGGGCAGATCCTTCATGAATGGTTGGTTTGGGGTTCTCCCTGTGACAGTAAGGGAGTTTTCACTTTGCTAGCTCATGCAAGAACTGGTTGTTGAAAGGAGCCCAGCAGCACCTCCTTCTCCTTGTTCCTGTTTTTGCCAAGTTGACAGGTCTGCTCCCCCTTTATCTTCCACCTTGATTAGAAGCTCCCTGAAGCCCTCACCAGAAGTAAGTGCTGGCAAGATGCTTCTTGTACAGCCCACAGAACCATAAGAAAAATAAACCTTTTCTTTATAAATTATCCAGGCTCAGGTGTTCTTTCAATAGCAATGCAAAATGGACTGACACATACATGGAGCCTCATATTCATGAAACAATGTCCCCGACAGGAATAAAACTAAATGTGTACCTAGATACATCATAAGGATATAGAATAATACTACAAAGAGAAAATCATATTTTAAAAAAGGGAGGCTTGGCGCCTGTAACACAGTGGTTATGGCACCAGCCACATGCCAGGTTCAAACCCGGCCCAGGGCCAGCTGAACAACAATGACAAGCAACAACAACAACAAAAACAGCCTGGCATTGTGGCAGGCACCTGTAGTCCCAGCTACTTGGGAGGCTGAGGCAAGAGAATTGCTTAAGCCCAGGAGCTGGAAGTTACTGTGAGCTGTGATGCCACAACACTCTACTGAGGGCAACATAGTGAAACTGTCTTTAAAAAGGGGGGGGGGGATACAACTGTTTCAGTCTGTTTGTGCTGCTTATAACAAAATATTATCCAAGATGGTAATTTATAAACAAATATATTTCCTTATATCTAGGGAGGCTAGGAAGTACAAGATCAAAGTGCCAACAGGTTCAATGGTCTGGTGAGAGCCCCAGTCTCTGCTTCCAAGATAGCACCTACAAGGATGTATCCTGACAGGGTGGGAGAAATGAAACAGCATAAAGGGTAAAACTCACTCCAAATCTTTTTTGTTTTTTGTTTTTGAGACAAAGCCTCAAGCTGCCACCCTGGATAGAGTGCTATGGCATCACAGCTCACAGCAACCTCCAATTCCTGGGCTGAAGCGAGTCTCCTGCCTCCACTTCCCAACTAGCAGGGACTACAGGTGCCCACCACAATGCCCGGCCATTTTTTGGTTACAGCTGTCATTGTTGTTTGGCAGACCTGGGCTGGATTCGAACCCGCCAGCTCAGGTGTACGTGGCTGGCGCCTTAGCCACTTGAGCCACAGGGGCCCAGCCCTTTTTTGTTTTTTTAAGAGAGATCCGGGATCTGTGTTGCTCAGGCTGGCCTCAAACTACTGAACTAGCTGGGACTACAAGTGTATGCTATCATGCCCAGCTCCTCAGGCACATTTTATTTTTATTATTTTATTTAATATTTTTAGAGACAGGGTCTGTCACCTAGGCTGGACTTCATTGGCACAATCATAGCTCACTGCAACCTCAAACTCCTGAGCTCAAATGATCTCTCCATTTCAGCCTCCTACCTTTCTATAGGTAGGACTACAGGTACATGCCACCAGGCCTGGCTAATGTTTTTTTGTAAAGGCAAAGTCTCACTATGTTGCCCAGACTGGTCTTAAATTCCTGGCCTCAAGCAATCTTCCTGCCTTGGCCTCCCAGATAGCTCTGTGAGTACAGGTGTACCTAGTCAACCTCTAATCCTTTCTTAAAGCTGTTTATCCTTAATTATCTTCCAAAGGCCCTACCTGTTAATACTATTGCACTGGGAATTCAGTTTCAACATGAATTTTTGAGGAGACAAAAACATTCAAAACATAATACCAATCTACAAAGAAATAACAACCAAGTCATTTCTTAGCAGAAACTCTTAAGTTTAAGAGTTAAGTAGATGGCAAGTAGAAGGCAAAAGACATGATGATAATTCAGTTTCATTGTCTTTCCCTTTTAACTATGCTTCTCAAAGTGAAAGTCTGTGGAAACTCTGTGTCTAGCAAGTCTACTGAAGCCACTTTCCAGCAGCATATGTTTACCTGCTGTCTTGGTGTCACATTTGGGTAATGCTCACAACATTTCTAACTTTTTCACTATTATTTGTTATGATCAGTCATCTTTGATGTTACTATTGTTAACTGTTTTGGGGCACCATGAACCATACCCACATCAGATAGTGAACTTAACTGATAAGTGCTACATGTATTCTCATTATCAATATTTCACCAACAGGCTATTCCCATTTATTACCTTCTCGGGCCTCCCCAATCCCTGAAACCAACAATATTGAAATTAGGCTAATTAATAACCCTACAATGGCATCTAAGTATTCAAGTGATAAAGGAAGAGTTGCACATCTCTCACTTGCAATCAAAAGCTAGAAATGGGCTTGGCACCTGTGGCTCAACGGGCTAAGGTGCCAGCCACTACACCTATGCTGGCGGGTTCGAATCCAGCCCGGGCCTGCCAAACAACAATAGTGGCTGCAACCAAAAAATGGCCAGGCGTTGTGGCGGGCGCCTGTAGTCCCAGCTACTTGGGAGGCATAGGCAAGAGACTCGCTTGAGCCCAGGAATTGGAGGTTGCTGTGAGCTGTGATGCCACAGCACTCTATCCAGGGTGACAGCTTGAGGCTCTGTCTCAAAAAAAAAAAAAA
>CAUYON010141161.1:0-29221 GCA_963573935.1 Arctocebus calabarensis
CCTGTAGTCCCAGCTACTTGGGAGGCAGAGGCAGGAGACTCGCTTGAGCCCAGGAACTGGAGGTTGCTGTGAGCTGTAATGCCATGGCACTCTACCCAGGGTGACAGCTTGAGGCTCTGTCTCAAAAAAAAAAAAAAAAAATCTTGAGACTGTATTGTGGTAGCTGTGACAATTAAGTGAGGTACATGTAATGCAATGAACATGATATTGGGGCTCATTTCAGGGCCAGGGCTATCTGGCTGGGCACAGCTCTTCAAAGCCTTCACATGTGCCTCAGTAGGCAATTCACACATGGGTACCCAATCTGGCCCCCCATCTGGGCCATCATGTTCCCCTCTTTCTTGACACTCTCTTTACTACTTATTGTCATTTTTCCCTCCTTGTGTCACCACACAGATTTGGTTCACACATACCTCATTGCAGCTATGACTCTTCCCCCTCAGAAGCTGAATCTGCCCCTACATCCTGGGATCACCACACCTGGGTGCTTGGTTAATAGTCCCGTGGCCACTTGCCACCACTCCCAGACCTCCCTGCCCCAGCACTGCTCTTCTAGGCTGTGAGCCCTTGGTGGTACTCTGCTGAGACTTCAAGTCAAGACCCGGGAATCAGACACAGGCCTGTCTGCTGGCCATGTCTGGTGCTGTTGGAATATTGTCCATTTCTCTTTGTAATGTGGCCCTTGCATCCTCATGCAGGACCCCAAAGATTAGAAGTTCTCATCTCTCAGCTGCAAATCTCAAGCAAATCTCTGTCAGGGTTTTTTTCAGAGAATCAGAACTTGTAAAAGACATGTAGAATAAAGGGTTATAATGCATAATATGGTGGGCACTGGTGGAGGAGTCTGTGTGAGGCTGTTGTCTTTGCTCCTGATGTTGGACCTGATGTCAACCAGGCCAGCAGGGGGGAAAGAAAGATGAATGCAAAGTTGGTAGAAAAGGAGCAAAAGGAAACATGTGTTTGTCCTTCCTGCCCCCAGCCTCTGAGATGTGAGTGGCCAGGAGAAGTGGGTGACTTTTGCTTGTCTCTGCACACTCACTAACCCGGGGATGTACGGGGAAGGGGACTCTGCAACATGGTTCAGCTTCCCTAAGTTGGCAGGGAGCAAAGCCATCCAAGTCATGGAGTATTAATGCTGGAAAAGCAGTTGCCGACTCTTCTTTGGGGAGAGCAAGAGGAGGCTCCCACTTTCTCCAGAATTGTTTGGTTCTAATTTCTTGTGTGCTGATCATTTTGAGTTTTAAGTACACGTAGCCCTGACCTCTGCTGTTCTATCACTGAGGCTTGGGAGCCTAGGAGTCGATCTGGCATTGCTAAACTAGTAAATCATGTTTACTGTTCTCCTGTTGAAGATACACAATTCACAGAAAGGCTATATGAGTCAGCGTCATTCTGTGACTGCGACGGAGCAAAATACAGACAAGACCGCTTCGTAGCTCGTGTAGTAATAGACGCCAGTAAGACCATTATGCAAACCATGGAAATGCCAAATAGCCCCCTCTCCCGAGTGCTGCTGCTTCACCAAATGCAGCTGTAGTCTCTATTTGGTTTTCCTTCCCTCTAGATTAGATTTATTAAGACAGCAAGTTGTCCAATCTAGAGCCAAGCCCCCCTTCCTTGAACCCTCTCTAAAACCACACAGAAGCCCCAGTCTGTAAGTTCTTTTTAACATACTCTTGATGAGCCCCCCACAGTCCCTGGGATGTGGGTTGCTCCTCCTTGCAAGGAGCAACAAATCTAACTCGTTCAATGGCAGATGTGTTTCTGTACACATGTGCGTATGCAGACAGCCCCTGACTTAGTGTTTCATCTTGTGAGTTTTTGACTTTAGAATGGTGTGAAAGTGATATTACTTTTAATAAAATCCACGTTTCATGTATCCATACAACCATTTTTTTCACTTTCATTATAGTGCTCAAAAAATTACATGTGATGTTTAATTATGAGATATTTAATTAGTATATTGGCATGGAACCCCACTGTTAATTGAGGAGAATCTCTCTCTGTGTGTACATATATGTTTACCCTAAATCATATATAATAGCTCTTACTTAAATTTGGTTTACCACGTGATAAAATTTATATGATTCATAAAATGTAAATGGAATTTGTATAATTTAAGTAAGCTCACACTTTCCTTGGTAATGGCCAAGTAAATATGCTAAGTAGACTTTATACAAGTAACTGAGTGGTCAATCTACACTGTATTCTCTTACGTAAACTCACACTGAACTTGAGAGGAAGGGCTCATGTAGGCAGGACAGTTAGCTTTTCATTCACAGGCATCTCTGGAGTGATGGATGAGAAGGAAGATAGAGTTTGTAGGAAGACAGAGTTTGTAAAGTGCTTAAGAGTAAATATGGAGGGGGCAGTCTCGGAGAAGACCTGATTATTTCCCACCATGAACCCTTTATTACAGTGAAGGTCAGGTTGGCTAGCCAAGGAGAAGCCAATTGGCAGTGGATCCCACATGCTGCACATTTGCAAACATCAAGTTCCTTGCGACATCACTAGGAGAGTGACAGGACAGAACGGGTGCTCTAGAAAGGCTCATCAGGATGGTTATATGAGCCAGTGGGCAGTGGTTAAAAGACCTAACCTGTGCTCAGATCTCACTTCTGTCACTTACACATGGGGACCTTAGTTATAACGCTCAATCTCTATCCCACAGTTTCACCTCATTTGTAAATAGGAGCAAAATGATCTGGGCATTCAGTGAAATGATGCATCCCAGAGATGAGTATGAGAGCGGTGTCTGGCCCACTGAGCTCTGCAAATATTGCTTGCTATTATGGGGATGGTGGTTTTGTTGTTGTTCTTCAGGAGGAGGTTGAGAAACCAGTTACAAGAAGCATCATGAGGGTTGAGGAAAGGAAAAGAAGTTTTAGGATTCTATCAAGGGCCCAGCATGTGGAAATTAAGTTTGGAGAGGGGTTAATAACGCGAAAGGGTGGGTAGAAATCAGTGGGAACAAAGATTAGCAGAACAA
The DNA here is from genome assembly GCA_963573935.1 of Arctocebus calabarensis. Taxonomy (NCBI): domain Eukaryota; kingdom Metazoa; phylum Chordata; class Mammalia; order Primates; family Lorisidae; genus Arctocebus; species Arctocebus calabarensis. The sequence goes on from CAUYON010141161.1 coordinate 2,990, forward strand.
AGCAGGGTGAGAACAAACAGCAATGGGTTTAAGTGACAGTCACCTGCATACATTTCTGAGAAAAAGTACAGGGCTTGCCCTGATTTGTTAAAAAAGGTTTCCTCATCTGTGAGGTGGGTTGGGGGTGGTATAGCCTGGAATTATTAAAAGGGCTCGGCTGGACAACTGGGGAACTTGTAGCCATTCCAACTTCTTCCTTCCAGCGTAATACCCATTATCCTCTGGAGTGGTGAGTATGATGTTTGAGTATGAATCTTCACAGTTCTTTGGGATGTAAGAATTATGCTGTCAAATTCATCACCTGCTCAAAACTTAATGGGCCTTCCACATTCACCTCCTATATCAGAATGTTAATCGAGCAAATCTCTTCCACCCTGAATTCAATCAAGAATTATGACTTTATTGATTTTCCACACATCTGCCATTAATTCATCCACAAAAATTATTGATGCCTGCTATGTGCCAAGGACTAGGAATATAGAAGTGGATAAAATAGGCTGGTGATTGCCTTCAATGCTATCATCCTGAAGCGCATGCAAAATTAGAAATCATGGTAAGCGCTAGGAAGGAAAGTACAGCATGCCGTGAGAGTGTCTAAAAGGGGGATTGATTTAATCTGCGGGGAGCTGGGTACATAGTTTGCCTTCCTGGACAAGCAAGGGCTGAGCTAGGAAGGAGTTAACAATTAGGGTGAGGAGTAAGGAGGAACATTCCGGACAGAGGGAAGAGTATGTGCAGAGATCTGAAGAAGGAGGGCTTCTGGCATATTTAAGAAAGGTCTGGTAAAGCGAGAAGGCTGCAGGAAAAGCATGGCAAGGAGAGGGTGTGATGTGGGGCTAGACATGGAGTCATACTACGTAGGGCCACCTTGGAAGTTGAGAGAACCAGATTAGATGAGACTGCCAGGGCCACGCAGGATAGATGGGCTGTCTGGAAAGTATCCAGCCATGCATGTCTCTGTTTGTCCGGGCTGCCTTCATATATTGACATATCGAACCCTATGAGTTTACAGAATGTGCACTAGGAGTTATTGGGAAGGTCTTCAAGCCATGAAGTATAGCCCTTGACTTTGACTTTGAGTCGTTCTGTTGTCTCAACCCAGACATGAACGAAGACCTTGGGTCTCATTGCATTGACACAACAGCATGTTGTTTCAAGAGAGAATTATCTTAAATGAAGATGAGCATGAAAAGCAGAAAGCTGGAAAACCAATGGAAGAGGCTGGTGCTTGCCTTCAAAAACACACTATCTTTACTCCTGCCTTGTATTTTTCTCTTTCTTTAGTATCTTGTAAAAATTTTTGAGTGAAATACTTTAGATCCCTAAGGCTTGGGGAAGTTTATCTTTTCAGGGCTGTTGGAAAGACAAGGACATTTTGGAATGGGTTGGTAGCAATTTGTGGTCTCTCTCTGCTTTTCTTGGCAGCAGGATTTGCTTTCGCTGGCAGGGCCCTGCCCGGATGTGCTGGTGAGGCTCAGCATTTTAAAGAAACTGTCTCAAAGGCTGAGGTTGTTAGGGCTCCCTTCACGTTTGCATTTCAATTCACTGAGTGTTTATCCAGAGGCTTGGACTGGGTTTGATGAGAGCTTTTTGCCAACAAAGAAAAAAAAAAAAGTCAGCAGATAAAATGAGGGAATCGCATTCTCAGGTGAAGAATAAAATTTAAAACTGAATTCTTAGAGGAAAAACACCCACTGTTATGTTCCTGAACTCATAAGAAATCATAATTTCTAGGAAAAGGCAATTCTGCAGAAAAGAAAAGGGAAGAATGCTCTTTATCCTTCAATGGCCCCAATTCAGGAAAAGTTGTTTATTTTCAAAGGAAAAGGGAACGGGGTGTTACAAACAAAACAGTATCCAGGTGCTAATAAATGAAACCTCAAAGTGAATTGGGCTACTTTCCAATTTACTCTAGTTATGCAAAGGCATAATTTAGTTCTTCAGCTTTTGATTAAAAACAATTCCTGAATCTGTAATCTCAATTTAGAACTAAATTACCTATTCTCTCTCTCTCTCTCTCCCCCCACCCTCTCATTCTTATTAAGGAAAATAATTAAAAAAAAAATACTTCTGGGATTTGATATACAGCCTCTCTCAGAATTACCAAAAACTTTTTATTAAGAAGTAAATAGAGAAAATAGAATAAGGATCCCATTGTTGGATTTTCCTGAGGTCACCAGAGCCCGGCCTGGGTCCTTGATTCAGGATTCTTTTATCCAAACCATTTAGCATTGAGTAACAATGAGCTGTTGTCAAGCCAAGAAATCCCCCTGAAGATAAAAAAAAGTGTCTTTCTTTTCTTTTGTTCTGCATGAGGATGTCCTTATGGAAAAAAAAAGAGAGGAGATGGAGGCCTCATTGCCATGATTCAGAGAGATGGGGGGATAGAAATTAAAATCTCAGCCATCGCTCTCAAAAAGTATTCCCACTTTATCCAGGATCAAACTGCTAAAAAAGAGACAGCCACTCTAACTCAAAACGTTATGGTTTTTATGGTGGGCATAAAGAATTTGTGCCGCCCCTAACATTAACCCTTAAATCATTTTGTAGTAGAAATGCTGACAGAGGGAATGCTATACCGAGAACGCACAGTTCATCTTTTTCCATTGTCTCCTATCCTCCTTCATCCACACTAAGTAAATGGATTGAATTCACACTCTTTCTATTAGAATTCATCAGGCAGTACGTGTAGCCACCAAATGTTTCAGCCTCCCCGAGCTCTCTGCTTAATGAGATGATTTCTGCCTGAAGAATGGATTATATTTAGACCGAGTCCTCAGTCTGAATTGAGATTTCTATGAAGTAACATCTCTTTTCTCATCAGCTGAGTTAGGTAAAAATAGAACTCTCTCACTTCTCTTTTGCTAATGTGTGTTAGCAAGAACTGAATGAACTCGGCTTGTATCTTACAGCTCCCGACTCCCGTGAGGTGGATGATTTCCTTGATTCTCTGTTCAGTGACCACAATTGGACAAAAAGGCAGGCCCATCTTTGGGGTGACGGGAGTGGCGGCAGTCAGGAAGCAGACATCATGAAGATGAAAATAGGTACCACAGTGTGCCAGGAATTGTGCTAGGTGGTTTATAGGACATCGCCTCATTTACGTGTCACTTGAGCCCAGTGGATGGGGTCATTTCTATACCCATCAAGTACGTGACTTACTCCAAGTCATTCAAAATGGAAAGAGCTCAATTCCCAAACATGGTTGAGACGGAGGCTTCCCAGATCTATCTGAAGACCATTGTAACTTCTGTGTCCACCTTGGCATTCTTAATACAACAATCTGGTGCTGCCACTGTGAAAATCTCCTGTAATTCTCTTTCTAAAACCTTTCCATTTTCAGTTTCGTTTCAGGCTTCTCCAGTTTTTCTCTCGAATGCTCTTGGCTTCCCAGCTAACATTATCAGAAAATAGTCTCTTCTGAAATAGAACACTATACACTAATTTTCATTCGTGTTTTTCATTCATCCTAAAAATACCTCACTTTTCTTAAAAAATTAGCATATTCATTTTAGTTGTTTTAGGAAAAGACCCCTAAAGCCTCATTTGTTTTATTTTTTGGAAAAAACCTTATGATCTTTAGTGTCGTAGTTTTATAGGTTGGGTCAAAGTTTTAGAGACAGATTCAGACACACAGTTTATGATTCCTTGGCTATTTGGGAAGGCAGAGGACAGACATTGAGGGTGTTCATGCTATACATAGGGCAAGCCCTGATACCTGCTTTATGTATATAGTTTTCAAGGCTATGAGAATGATTTCATTCCACTGATGAAGGAATTACGGTGAATGGAATAAGGAGACCCACTCAATGCCATGTGTGGAGGAAATGAGATTCAAACACAGGCCTGACGAACTCTAAAGCCCAGACTTACTTTATGAGAATAGCTATGTGGAAAAACTCTGAAGGGGCAAATTTGTTCCCTGGGTTCTGACATTGTAAAGTACCACAAATGCGAATTTCTAACTAGTAAGTTGATGGTGGGTGTTTTTCTCATTACCAAGTTCTGGGAAGCATCAACAATCTTTTTTTGTACAAATGTATGGGGTACACGTGAAATTTTGTTACACGTATACAGGGCAGGGTGGTAAGTCAGGGTATTTTATAGAGTGTTCATCAGTCAAGTACAGTACAATTTTGTTAATTATACTCACCCCACTCTTCTATCACACATTGAATTTATTCCTTCCATTTTCCTTTAATACACTTCCCTTCATCCTTCCCCTCGCCCCAGACACCCTTCCCAGTCTCTGTTATTTTTCTTTCCACTCTCTACTTCCACGTGATCAAATTCTTTAGTTCTCACATGTAAGTGAGAACATGTGATATTTGTCTTTTTTTCTTGGCTTATTTCATGTAAGATAATGACTTCCGGTTCCATCCATGTTGTTGCAGAAGATATGATGTCATTCTTTGTAATGGCCAAATCGTATTCCATGGGGTATGAACGCTACACCTGCTTTATTTACTCATCTGTTGGTGGACACGTAGGTTGATTCTATATCTTTTCTATTTTGAATCGTGCTGTATAAACATGTGAGTGCCGTTATCCTTTTGATATCTTGATTTCTTTTCCTTTGGGTAGATACCTAGTAGTGGGATGGTTGGATTGAATGGTAATTCTATTTTCAGTTTTTTTGAGGTATTTCCAAATTGTTTTCCATAGTGGCTGTCCTACTTACATACCCACCAACAGTATAGGAGAGGTCCTTTCTCTCTAAACCCTTGCCAATATCTGTTATTTTTTGTCTTTTTAATAGCAACTATTCAGACTAAGATGATATTGCATTATAGCTTTGATCTGCATTTCTCTGATGGTTAGTGAGTGATATTGAGTGTTCTTTTCATATACCTGCTGACTATTTGAACATCGTCTTTTAAGAAGTGTCTATTCATATCCTTTGCCCACTTTTTAATGGGATTTTTTTCTTCCTGAGCTGTTTGAGTCCCTTGCAATGTGTCTCCCACTGAATGAATAGCTTACAAATATTTTCTCCCATTCAACAGGCTGTCTCTTCGTTATGTTGATAATTCCTTTTGCTGACCAGAAGCTTTTTAGTTTAAACTCCATTAATCTATTTTCGTTTTTGTTGCCTGTGCTTTTGAGGTCTTTTACTCATAGATTCTTTGCCTAGACTAATGTCCAGGAGAGTTTTCCCCGGGTTTTCTTCTGGTATTTTTATAGTTTGGGGACTTATGTTTAAGTTTTTAATTCATTTTAAGTTGATTTTTATGTATGGTAAGAGACAGCGGTCCAGATTCATTCTTCCTCAGGTGGCTATCCAATTTCCCAGAACCATTTATAGGACACGGGTCCTTTCCCAGTGTAAGTCCCTGTCAGCTTTGTCAAAGATCAGTCGGCTATAAATATGTAACTTCATTTCTGCGTTCCCTATCTGGTTCTATTGGTTTACATGTCTATTTAGTATCTATAATCTCAAAAAGCAAATTGAATGAAATAGTAATTGGACTGTGGGGGGTAGACAAATTCTCAGACATTACTACATGACAGTCCCTTTTGCAGGGATAACTGGGGTCACATGGCTGTTGTTTCTCTGTCCAGGTCACTCTCTTCTGATAAACTTTGAACACAACAACATTTCTCCCTTGTTGTCATCATGAGGGGGACTGATTACATTCAGCACCCTTTTATAAAAAAGCAGTGTGGAACTTTTTTTCTATATTAGGAGCTGCCACCTCCACTTCCCCGATTTGGAGTTGCAGCAACCAATCTCAAGCAATCTAAAGGAGAGCTGAGACAGGGAACGAATTCCTTAGATGAGCACGATAGGAGAAGGGAGAGTCTCTGTCCCTTTTTTGGTCTAACCGAGCTCTTACAATAATTGCAGATGAACATTGAGAATGATGACATTTAGTACTGGAAATCTGAGGCCATCTCATGACTTCTTCCATGGTATAACTATACCTTTTTCTGACCAAGCCTATTTATCTGCTGAACCACTGTATGGTGGAGGGGTCTCACACGTCATGGGGGGCCACCTGCTCCATAATGATGACATCCTATCACTATCGATTATATGGCAGCGAGGTTAAAAGCAAAGTTCTACAGGAGGACTGCCTGCACTCAAACCCTGGCTTCATCCTTTTGTCCTACAGATCCGATCTCAACCCTTCTCTGTCCTCTGTGCTTCCCAGACAGGTTGAATTACAAGACTACGAATGAACTGTCTCCATGGGTGTTCCTGCCTTCCAGCTTCCAACTGGTTTTGGCCAATGGGGAGCCCTAGTGGCAAAAAAAAAGGGCTGAAGGGAAGTGGGTGCTGAGGTCTTTATGTTCATGTCCCCTTCTGATGGGTTCCTATGGCCACAAAGGTCTCGGCTCCTCTCCAGGGGCCTTCTCTAGTCAGGACTCCCTTCTAGGGCCCAGTCCCCTCCCTTTAGGATCAGAATGGATAATTAACCTGTGCTATTATCAGCCCAGGGAGTCTGCACTATCCCTGCTTCCCTATACCTTTCCCACATCCTTTAAATGGCCTCTGTGTTAAACTTACCACACTTTACTTAATATGAATATACTGTCTTCTTCTAGCTGGGACCCTGATTTATATAGGTATATCCTATGACTATCCGTAGAACCTGAGACAAATCTCTTAATCTCCTGTGGGTAAATTCCTTAATCTCGGCTGGCCTCAGTTTTCTCCTCTGTAAATTGCAGGTAATAATATCTCCTATGGAAGAACCCAAGTTATACATCCAGGGAACAGTCCATGATACACCCAGTAAGCATCCAGAAAATGCTAAGGTAATGCTCCAACCACTGTGCAGTCCCAGTTTCCACACTGCCTTAGTCTCAACTATACTACTAACTTTGTGTAGCTGGGGCTAGGTTTTAAATCAACAATCAATACTGCAAAATTCATTTTTAAAATCCCTTAAGTCACCAATCTGAGGACAAGACAGTTGCCTTTTTTGATGTTTAGTCTTGTAACATAGTTCTTGTTTACACCGTAGTTGGAGAACCCATGAGCTAGACATAAGAAAGGTGCAACTATATGCAGATCTCGGAGGATCCCACCTCTTCTGCTTTGGCCATGACTATGGAAACTCTAGGCGAGATTGAGAAATGCTAACAAAGGTAAAGGTGTTTCTGCTAGCTTATAGGGTTAGCCTGGTTCTACTCTCAAACCTCTTATTATCTCTGTCAATTTATAGCTAGCTAAGGGACTTGGACTTTGCGGTGAGGACACATGGGGGTAACAATCTAGATCAGACTTTAGTTGGAGAGGCTACGTTCTCATGTGCGCTCCGTGGGAAATTGAACCACGTACCTAGAGTGGCTCTTTATTGAACACTCATGACGTGCCAGGCTCACAGCTATGCATTTTCCACAGATTGTCCCATTTAATCTTCATGACAACCCGGAGGCAGCCATCCTTATCTTCTGTAGGTTTGAGATGAGGAAGCTGAGAACCTACGGTGCCCAGCCTAGGGTAACACACAGTCTCCTGCACAGCAGTAGTGCAGGTCTGTCTGCCCCAGAGCTGAGCACTTATCTAGCATTTCTCTACTGTGCTCCGCTGGAGTTGGTCCTCACTGTTCTATGGGTGTACAACACAAGAAGCAGCTTATGTTTTCATAGCTCCTCACACCTGCTGTCTAGAAAAACATGCCTGTGTTGGCTTGGAAAGATTTTAATTCCCTGTATTTGAATCAAGACAAGAAGATCAGCCTTGTATGATAATATCTTCCCCAATATTTTTTCTTTCTGAAGGTTAAACATGCCACTTTTCCCTGATTACTTCTCAGGGCCTTATTGCCAGACCCTTCTCCATCTTTTTTTTTTTGTAGTGACAGATTCTCACTTTATCACCTTCTGTAGAGTGCTATACTGTCACAGCTCACGGCAACCTCCAACTCTTGGGCTTAGGCGATTCTCTTGCCTCAGCCTCCCGAGTAGCTGGGACTACAGGCGCCCGCCACAACGCCCAGCTATTTTTCTGTTTTGCAGTTAAGCCGAAGCTGAGTTTGAACCCGCCACCTTCCGTATATGGGGCTGGAGCCCTACTCAATGAGCCACTGGCACTGCCCAGCCCCTTCTCCATCTTGTTGAACCGCCTCTAGCCAGTGGACTCTGGCTACACAGAAGACTCACTCACCTGGGGAAGTTTTACAAAAGACTCAAGTTAGGGGGCGGTGCCTGTGGCTCAAAGGAGTAAGGCCCTGGCCCCATATACCTATACTGTAGGTGGAGGTGGGGGGTTCCAACCCAGCCCCAGGCAAAAGTTGCAAAGAAAAAAAAAAGAAAGAAGACTCAAGTTAGGGCTTTCCAGACTGAGGGACCAGAAATCTCTGGAAGGTGGACTGAGCATTGTTATTTTTCTAAAAAGCTCTCTCAGAACATTGTAATGGGCAGCGAGTGTTAAAAATCATGGCTCCAGACGCAAGAATCCATTGTACTCAATTTTGATATGAGGACAATTGATGCTAGTATGTGGTGGGGGTGGGCGAATGGGGGAGTGGAGCGGGTGTGGGGGTCAGGGGTGTGACACACCTCTTGGCGGTGGGTCACAATTATAAGGCATTGTGGCGGATGCCTGTAGTCCCAGCTACTCTGGAGGCTGAGGCGAGAGAATCGCCTAAGCCCAGGAGTTGGAGGTTGCGGTGAGCTGTGTGATGCTACGGCACTCTACCGAGGACTTTACCTAACAAATGCGAGCAGTGTAACCTGAGTCTTTGTACCCTCGATGATTCCCCAACAATAAAAATAAATGAATAAATAATCATTGCTCCAGTTTGCTTAAAAAGGAAGGATTTATGTGAACATAGACAAGGGCTTGCTGGCATGAAGAAGAGAACTAACTTCTTCAAACTAGTGATTATCAGACAGACTGGTCTGTGGCATGGTCCACGGGACTTCAGAGACCTGGTCTCCCAGGGCGGGCCCCTGCTAATAGCTCTCACGTGTAGTCTGGGCTGCTGGAAACAAGTGGCAAACTGGAAGGATCACGCCTGTGTAATTCAGTCAGACTTGAGGATTCACCTGAATTCTCATAGGTCCTGAATATTCAAAACATAATTGGGTGTTTTTTAATTGGATGTCCTAAAGAGTGAAAACAGCTCTATCCCCTTTTCTCCTTTTTACTTTGTGTTTCTACACATGTTACTGAACGCCTTGCTCTTTCTTGGCAGTGAGTGCTGGTGAGTGATGTGGCTCAGCCCTGTGTGCAGATAGGAGGGCCGATGTTGCTGTAGTTCATTAATGCTTATTTTAAAACAGTGGTTCTCACTTTCCTAATGCCACTGTCTATTTCCATTGTTATAAAGGGGTCAGGACCCACAGGTTGAGAACATGTTTTAAAGGGAGCTCTCACAACACAGCCATGCTGGTGGGGTCATTAACATCTAGGCCTGGGGGAGGTTCCCATGGCTTGGTCTCCACCTGCCACCTCTGCAAAAAGGGAAACAAAATCCCTAAATTGTGCAATTAGACTGTAAAGGTTGTTCTTGTGACCTCTTCAGATATAAAGTCACACATCGACCCTTGATCGGTTTTAATAGAGAAGAGTGTCAAATGTCACATCAGGGTGAAAGAAGATAGTCTTTAATCTGTAAATTATTTTTGAAAAGACATTTATCAGATTAAACAAAAACTAGATTATTTGGAAGAGGAAGAGTTTCCAAAAGTTAAATGAGGGCCCAGGGATGAAGCAAACCTTTTATTTTAAATGAGTGGTTCTGAAGGGTCTTAGGATTTATAAGACCCAGATCTGATTAAAGAGGGGAGATGGGAAGAGCGGAGGAGACACAGAGAAGGATGTTTGAACTCAGATTTTGGAATGGAAGGGTGAAGGAAGGAGGTGATCAGAGATTTACTTTTTAAACTTCTATAATTATTTTTTCCTTTTATTGGTATTTTTCTCATGTGCCTATTCATTGTTGGATGTTTCGCCCAAGAAACTATGCTCCAAGGACTCTTAGAATTTACTGAACTTTTTTTTTTTTTGAAGATTCACTGGGAGCCAGACTCTAGCTTAGGAGTTTTGCTTATTTCCTTTAGTTCTCTTAGCACTGTGAGGTGAGAGATGTTATTCCCATTTTGCAGACAGGATGAAGACAGGTCGAGGAATGGCCTCAGATTACTCCGGGGAAGGTGGTAAAGAACTCAAGCCCTTGGATAGCAGCATCTGGCATTTAGCTACCAAGAGTCCTCCTGTGACTCTGGCCCCCTGGCCCCCTGGCCCCCTCTCAGGGACCCGCTCTGGGGGTTTCCACGTGGCGTTCCAGCTTCTCTCGAGGTTCAACGCAGCGCGGGTGGGAGAAGTGCCTCCTGGATGCAGGGGATTGCAAGGGCGAGGGCCGAGGAAACCGCCAGCGACTTCTCACAGATGGGGCTAGTCCCAAGAAAGAGCCTGGCTCCGCGCATTTACACTTTGCAAATCTCTTTCTTACAACAGAGGCCCTGCGAAAGGGATTATTTGGGGTCCCATTGTCCAGATGCGTAAAGTGAGGCTTTGCCTTCTCTGCGGTCACTGTGTCGGCAGGTGGTGAAGCCGTAGGTGTCGGCTGTGTCCCAGTGATAATAAAAGCTGCGCGGGTTTCATCATTATTATGCAAAGCCGGCCAGGAGGCTCGGACTCTCCCTTGCACTAGCCCATCTGTCTTCGCGCACCGCCCCCAGGACTCAGAAGCCTGTGGGGAGCAGAGCCGAATGGGTGGAGACACGGACCGCGCGGGTCACCTCGGCCAACTCTCCAAGCCTTCTCCGCCCGCGCCCCCCAAGGCTCACCGATCTCAGCTTTAAAGAAACAACAAAAATACCCCCCTACTACCTCCCCGGCATACCCTCACCCCCGCCGCCCCCGGGGAGCTGCATTAATATTAATCTCCAAGAATAATTGAAGACCGGAGATTTATTCGGGCTTCCGCAGGGGGGCGCGCAGCTGGGCCGCGTTTCCGCGGTGCCACCTGCTTGTCTCAGCCACTCGGTTTCGCGGGGCCGGGACCCCAGACGTGGGAGGACGGGGTGCGTTTGCCAGCCAGTGAGCTTGGGGGTGAGTGTGAGCTGGAGCCAGTGGGCCAGGGAGCGAGGGGGAGCGCCCGAAGCTGCTCTAGGGGAGCGGGGACCGAGCGGCATCCTGGGTCTCAGCGCCGCTGCCTGCGCTCCCCCCCGCGCGAGGTGACTGCGGGCCATGCGGACTAGAGGGGAAACAATAGCGACTCCTTGGTTCCTGGGCTCTTGCTGACGGCGGCCCGGGCCTTCCCGGACCAGCGGCGGGGCCCCTTTTCTTATTTGGCTAATTTATGGCTAGAGGCTGGGGGAGGGACTACAGAACAGGGATCGCGCTTAGAGACGGGATAGGGGGCGGTGGTTAAAGGAGTCGCCCGAGGCTGCGGCGCAGGTGATGTCAGCTCTCGACGAAAATAGCGAGGGATCGCCTGCAAATCCCCAGCTCCGGCGGGGCTAAACCTTGCAATCCCTCCCCGGCCGGCGCCGAGCCAGGGCGCAGCAGCCTCCACCACCTCCCCCGGCGCGCACACACCGCACACGCGCGCACGCACGCTCACACTCCCCCGCACACACATTCACCGTCCTCCCCCTGCCACCACTCTCGCTGCCTGCCACTCGCAGCGTCCCCGAGCCCAGAAGCAAAGCACAGGTGGCAGCGGCGGTGGTGGCGGCTGGGGCGCATCGCTGCTGTGCATCCACCTGCAGCCCCGGGGTGCAGTGCTCTCTCGGGGAAGCCACCCTCTAAGCCCCCGAGTTCCCAACCAAGAGCCACCCCAGCCGGCGGAGCGGAGCGCGGGGCGCGCGCGGCGAGCGCGGTGGAGAGCCGGGACCCGGATTAGCGCCCGCAGGAGCCTCTAGCGCCCGTTGAGGCGCTAAAGGGCTTACCCGGGAGGGGGGTGGAAGGGCGGGGAGAGGCTCCCCCTTAAATACGGCTCCCGGCCACACTTGCGCTCACCCCCAGCACCCGCTCACTCCCTGGCCCGCCGCTGCAGGAGAGAGCTGAAGAGGAGGGGGCGTTCCCTAGACCATGGCATCCACCGAAGGGTGAGGGGGCTTTTCTCTGTGCCCACGGGACGCGAGGTCTGCGCGCGGGTGGTGGCCCCTCCTGTCTTTGATGGGGGCAGAGTGTCGTGCACCGGGCGTCGGAGACGGTGACGGAGCGATGGCTTGGCTGGGGGCGGGATGGTGCGGAGGGAATGGATTTTCTTTCTTGCTGCTTAAGCTTTTGAAGATGAGAGGGATGGAGAGTGATTTTTATATTATTTAAAATAAAGGTAAGGTACGCTGGAGGCGTGAAAAAAAGAGTGTAAAGAAGAAATTCTCTAGAGGTTACTCTTGAGATTTAAAAACAATAAGGGATTAGGCACGGTGTGAGCGGGCACGCACCCGCAAGCAGCGCCCAGAGCGCGGAGCCGCGAGTGCGACTCAGGCTGGAAGGTGGAGACCGGCCTGGAAATGAATGAGCCCAGACTAGGGCCGGGGCGGGGCGAAGACCGGCGCGCGTGGCCTTGAACGCCAAATTTGCGGAGCCGCCAAAGAGATGCTGGGCCGGCTCCCATTGCTCCTGGCCCCTGGATGGCGGAATCTCCCTGGCCAGCTCTAAGGAAGCATCGAAGAGATTTGGGTGCTTCCCGGGAGCAGGCGGGAAAACGTGGTTTGGGGCGAGGGCAGGAAGCCCGAGACTCTGGCGAGTGTAGCCTTGGCTTCCCTATTTTGCCTGTGGCCCTGGAGTCCTCAGCCTTCTGAGAGCGCAACTGACTTGGAGAAAGCTGCCGGTGATAAACAGAGACAGCTGTAGGTAGCCAGAGGGAATGAGGGAAGGCAAAAGAAAGGTGTCCCTGAACTCGTATCTCACAGGAAACTTTTCTGGCTTGGTAGAGCCTGAGAGGCAATTAAAAAAACTGATTGGGGAAGCTCAGCATTTTGATTAATTTTCAAAATTTCACCAGCTACTTGCAAAAGATTATGAGATCCATGTTACGTGAAATAAAAATACCAAGGGCTCCTCTAGGCTCAAGTGCCGAGTCCTTGGTGCTGGCACTTTCCAGGTTTTTCCCGATAAATTTTACCAGCTCTGCAGGCTTGTTTTAGGGCAGTTGGTCTCTAAGCGGGAGTGAAGAGCTGTGTCCAAAGCCAGATCTCTAGATGCCAGCCTCTGATAAAGGGAAAAAAATTCTAAAACTGTCTGTGTCCAGAAGGAAGCCTGGAGTTCTTCCAAAGTGCACTGGCACCTTGTCATAGCATGACACTTATTTTCTCTTTTTGCCCTAACAGTTCAGCAGTATGGACCTTTTAGATTCGACTTCTTTAAAAGGATGTGCTAAATGACACCTGTGTACAAGGAGGGGACCATCCTGGAAGGATCTCTAGAAATAAAAATCAAGAACCTGCATGACTCAACATCAGGGCCTTCCCTTGTTTAACTTAGAGGGCTTTCATATCAGAAAAGATATAAAGTCTTCAGAAGATATAAAATTTCTAATTCCCTTCAGGGAGCTTCTAGATGTACTTCTGTTTGTAGCGGCTAGGTTGGAAAACATCTGTGGAAAAGATATAGGATGGCAGTCTTTCAAATCCTCCATCTAACTCACTTCCTCTTTTTGTAGTTGAGACAACTACAAAAATCCCCAGACTAAGTATGGTTATCTCACCTTTGTCCTCAATGAGAGCTGGCAAATGATTTGACTGACGTTAACTATAACACAGACGTGACCCTCCGCATTTCAAAAAGACTCACATCCAATTCATGCCATCTTTGTGCACTGTGAATGCTTAAGAAAAGATTGGCTGAAGGTTCTTGTACTTGAGAGTTGAAAGAATTGAAAAAAATTGAAAGGCTAGGAAGCAAATATAGACAGATCTATGCCCCGTCACGGTTGAACAGCAGTAACTGATGTGTAAGTGACATTCTCAAAAGCCCTGGTCTTTCCTTTGCTTCTCTCCTGTCTTTTGTCACCTTTCTTCCAGGAGCCTTTACTGAGTATGGTGCCACAGGTAAGGCACTCTGGGACGGACACAGAGAGGTCGAGGTCCAGCTGAGGACTTTTATTAGTAAATTTGTTCGTGTGGGTTGGTGGGCGTCTCTGGCCTATTCTCATATCTTTGGTTAATGTGCCTTATAAAAGAAAGTTCACTAGGACTCTTCAGGCTAGTCTCTTTGTTAACCTTGGCCCTCCAACAATGTTGAAACTATTTCCTTGAAACATACATCACTGAGAGGGAAACAAAAAATAGCAGTGTAATTCTATACTTTCAATTTATGTATTTTCAGTTTAACACTGTTTGATCCAGAATGTTTGGGCAATGGGGTAATATGGTCAATGGACCATTCTGGTTAACATTTATTCGGTGATATCCATTACCATCAAGAAGACATGTTGATTACCCATTTTTAAGGAATTATTAGAAGCAGTGGTGATGTCTTATGTTTGTTTAGCACTCCACTTTCAAAGCTCATTTGTGTACATCATCACATTTGATTGTTCCAATAACTCTGTGAAACAGGCAGTCCAATGAAAATAGATTTTGAATATAAAATTATATATAGAGAATATAATGTCATCTTTTCCGAAAGATTCCAGGCATTGGCAAAGCTTTGAGGTTATCATCCGGGTATGTCCGTTATCATTGAAGAGTGTGCTGGGCATGGCTGGTGCGGAAGACGACTGACTTTCTCTCCCAACTTTAGAATACATATCCTACAAATTGCCTTTTGGAATATTCTTTTTATAACCCATGCACTTCGCATTAGCCTTTGGGAACAAATTCAGCCATGGTCTGGTTATATGAGAATTTTGATTATTTGTAATAGGGATTATTAGCATCCGGTTTCTATAAAAACCAACAGTGGACTATTTGGTAGGTCTCAGGCCTTGAGTGGTGTTTTCCTGCAAAGCACGGTCTAATTTGATAGTTGACCATTCTTTTTTTCTGAGTCCACTATCATGGCTGGAATTACTGAGATGGCCTTTAGGTCTCTGATCCAAATTGGAAAGAGATTATAAGTAGTTGGTTCCAGACAGCCTAGTGTCCATTATTGACTGGGTCACAGTGGAGTGTCCAAATGGTGAAGAGGAGGCAAGCATTTTAGAAATATGTTCCTGGAGGTGACTGGGTCACCACGTATGTTAGAGACACAAGGCAATCTGTTTTCCCATCAGCTCTCAGGAGCCAAGGGGTCAGGGCAAAAGCCAGCCATGAGGGCTTAAGTTTCAGTTTGACTTAGAGAGAAAGTGAAACATAAAACTGCTGACAGCAGAAAAACCTTAGCAAAGGAGACCCTCTGAATTTATTATTTCAAGCAAACACAAGCAAAACATAACAATTGGCCTCTCCCTCTCCCCTTGGGAATGAAGTTGAGGTTAGCCTGTGGAGCGGAATTATTGGAACATGGGTAGAGGGCATGGGACTTGGGGTCTGGAAGGGTTTGCAAGTTGCATGCCTCAGGCTGGGCTGAAATTTTCATTTCTCATTTTTCAAGAAAACAAAAATCGGTGTCCTAGCACAAAATAGATATTAGTAGAGCTATGAGAAAGCTATTTTATGGTTGCTAAGATGGTCTCTGGTGAGTAATTGAAAGCTTAATTCTCAAGAAATAATTTCTAAATCCAAATGAAACTTGTGAAATGGAACTGCGGGTTATTAAAAATAAAAAAAAAACAACTAGATCTGTTTATCGGTATCCGTGGCCCCCTCTTTTCTTCTTTTATACAACACGATTAGGTCTTGTCTCTTCTGACTTTGGCTTTAAGGGATGTGTCAGACAAGGAAAGGTGCTTAACAGATGAATCTTTGGCTGCAAAAACAAGCAATATTTAACAGCGGAGTGTGAGATTTCTAGGTCAGTGTGCCATCAATCTTACAGTTCCAGAATTGCCAGGCTTTTTCTTACTTTGAAGCTCAAGGTTGATTTTAATGAAAATCCCCCACCCCACCCTCCTCCATGGCTGTATCACACAATGCCCAGATTCCTGGTTTCCTCTCTTTAAAGACAAACTAAATTGTTTCTCCTATTGAATTTTTTCTTCACTGGACTGGCTTGCCTCTTGGAATCAACTGAATCTACCTCTTCATTTCAATCACCTGCTTTAATTATTTTTAATCTATTAAAACACTGATGTTTAAACAACTTCTAGCGTAGGAGACAGGAGCATTATTCTCAAGATAACATTTTAGCTTTGTTTGCATTTTAAGGACTTGTCCTTCCAGTCTGCAAATAAAAAAAAAAAACCCTAACAAATGTAGCCACTGCCTTGCTGGTAGCTTTTGCTCCTATGCCCTTAACAGCTTGTTGGAGGCAGGCAGGATGCTTCACAGAAAGGGTTTTAGAATCCAGATTACAGAAAATCTCTTTATTTACCAGGATCCTGAGCTCGCTCTCTCCTCCCTCTGCCCACCCCTCACCCTGCAACTCTCTAAGTGCCAAGTCCTTGGGATGAATTAATTAAAAGAGTGTTTAAAAATATCTCATTGCTCTATCTCCACGTACTCCACATTGATTGGAGGCAGATGGGCTGCATATTTGTCTGTAGAACAGAAAGAGACTAGCATCTCGTTATAAATCTGTCTGGTTGGCTTTTAAATGATGTTAGAAAAGACAATGGGCCGGCGGCGTTAAAGGAGAATGAAGGCTAGATCTTCCAAATTTTGAAAAGAATACCTCATTTCCTGAGTGCTTTGCTAAATGTTTTTAAAACTCTGTTGATATTTATTTATTTAGCATTCATTTATTTATTTCATGTCTTATTTAGATAAACAGATAACACCACTGTTTGCTGAACCGCCGTCTGGTGTTTTTGGCAATCTCGGCAGCTGCTTTGGATTATAAAGTCACTGAGCAAAGACTGTGCTTTAAACATGGAACGCAGGGAATGAACTCCACTTTGGCAGCTGGACTTGATCTGTGTCTCTCCTGGTCCTTTCTAGGATAGATGACGGCAAATGCTAAAAGACCCGGAATGGCGTCCTTAGGGACAAGGAGGGAGACATTGGCCCCACACTCCCCTGTGTAATTGAAGCTTCATTTAAATCACAGAGAGGACTTTCTTCTGTTAGGTTTGGTCAGGAGGGCCATCTGTCACTTGCTGTTCCTAATCTGGCACAGGACTTTCAGTCATGTGGCTCTGCCACCCTGAGTTCCCAGCCCCAGTGCTCTTAGGACTACAATGCTGGTGACAAAGTTGGAAGCGGTACAGAAACCTGTCTGCCACCTAGTCCTTTGCCCAGCATTAGAAGTGGGGTCCTGGGTGCCTCTGGATGGCACGTGGCCCCTAAGCATATGTTTTTTGGCTCACAGAAAATTTTGAACATGTTTTAATTATTTTATATACTTAAAAACCTTTTATGTAAAAAAAAATTTTTTTTTATTCTGATTTCTCTTAAAAATTGGGAGACCTGTCAGGCTTGGTGGCCTGTGCTTAGAGTCCCAGCTACTTAGGAGGCTGAGGCAGGAGGATCACTTAAGCCCAGGAGTGTGAGGTTGCTGCCAGCTACTATGATGCCACTGCACCCTACCTGGGGTGACAGAGCAAGACTCTGTCTCCACAAAAAAAGAAAAACGAGAGAGAGACCCAGTGACAAAGAACCTGTCCTTTTATCTTGGTCCTGAGTAATTATAGCTCAGCATTGTTTTAATCACTTTAACACATATTAACTTGTTTAATCCCCAACAATATGATGCAGCAGGGGTAATTGTTGTCCCCATTTTATAGATGTAGAAACTGAGTTGTAGAAAGATTAAGTAACTTGCTCAGGATTTCACAGCTAGTGAGTGGCAAAGCCAGGCCTTAAACCTAGGCATCCTGGTTCTGGGACGGACACTTTTTTGTCCAGCACAGTAAGGGTTAGTTGGGGCAGAGGAATGACCAGCCCCTGAGACAGGGTACATGCTCTGCAGGACACAGCCTTTACTGGGATTATGTCATTCATGTTACCTGCTTGACCTCTGACCTCTCAAGGGCAGCTATTGAGAGATTGAGAGCTGGAGTCCATCCTCTTAGAATATACCATTGCCGGCCAGGTGGCCAGGTGCGGTGGCCCAGGCCTGAAATCCCAGCACTCTGGGAGACCCAGGTGGGAGGATCCCTTGAACCGAGGAGTTCAAGATCAGCCTGAGTAAAAGCAAGACCCCATCTCTACGAAAAATAGAAAAATAAGCTGGGAGTTGTGGTGAGCTCCAGCTACTTGGGAGGTGGAGGCAGAATTGCTGGAGCCCAGGAATTGGAGGTAGCTGGAGTCTCAAGGCTTCGGATTGGAAAAAGTATTCAAAATCAGATTTCTACGTACATAAGAAAGGTAATTTTAACAACTTTTTAAATTCGAACTCCTTCAGGACTTCTTGTTCCTTCAACCTTGGTCTGGGTTGATTTTAGGGGAGATTTCTTTTGTAATGAATAGTTGTCAGGAAGCCCACAGCATTGTCTCATCTAGAGGCTGTGCTTTGAAACAGCCCAGGGCATGGCCACATGGGTCTCACCCTTTGGAATATTTTGGAATATTGAGCCTTGTGTATGTGGCTGTTAGTGGCAAACGTAGCTGACATTGAGCAGCCTTGGGCCTTATTTCTTCGTCTGCAATCTTCAGGTGTGGCTGGTTAGGGTTGCAACTTTAGCTTACTCTTTCCTGAAACAGCTACTGGCCCTGTCCTTTTAGGAGTGGGACTGATGTCATTTATTTCACAACAGGTGCAAACAGTGATGACCTGGGGATGACTTCAATTGAGGAAGAAATCTTTCAGAGGCCATTATTTCTGTGCGTTTTTAAGAGTGGCACAGTTTGCTCATCACCCAACAGATGGCAGTAAATGTCAGCGCTTTCTCCAGAACGGTGGTTTTACTCCCTTCCCCTTCAGGGGATCCCAGTGCCTGATTATTAAAAAAAAGTTTTTCAGCTGGGCACCATGGCTTTCGCCTGGAATCCTAGCACTCTAGGAGGCAAAGGTGGGAAGATCTTTTGAGCTTAGGAGTTAAAGATCAGACTGAATAACAGCGGGACCCATCTGTACTAAAAGTAGAAAAATTAGCCAGGCATTGTGGCCAGCACCTGTAGTCCCAGCTACTTGGGAGGCTGAGGCAGGAGGATTGCTTGAACCCAGGAGTTTGAGGTTGCTGTGAGCTATGATGCCATAGGACTCTAGCCTGCGTGACAGAGTGAGATTCCGTCTCAAAAAAAAAAGTTTCTCTACCAAAGATATCATTAGACAATAGTGAGATAATCACCATATATTGACAGTGTTCACAGGAATCGCCATAGACAAATATAAATGGGACCATTTGTTTGAATTTATTCCAAGTTTTTGTGACTACATATATGTATGCCTTCACTAAATCCTTGGAAAACTCCTATGGAATATAACGTTCATTGTACAGATGGAAAAACTGGAATTTACAGAAAATCGATATTTTTGCTATTACTGGGTTTACTGCTTTTTTGTCACCTAATTCTGCTATCCACATTTCATGCTATCCACATTTTGCAATGAATTCGCATTTCCTTAAAATGTCACACATTCTCCCTTTTTTGTTTTTGTTTTATTTTGTTGCGTCAGTGGTTGTCGCCAATCATGTTGATCAGAGAAGCAAGGTAATAAAAAAGAAAGAAAGAAAGAAAGAATTGAGTCTTAAATTGTTAAGGAATCTTAAAGAATTTAAGAGGCAATGCCCAAGAAGGACAGCAATGATTACAGGAAGAAGTTAGTTTTTGTGTGAGTGAGTGTAGATATGAGATTGAATAGAAAAATGCTTCCATGAAAAACAATGAGAATATGTTTAGGTAATGGTAAATGATTATGAGACCTATTTGTAGACATCAAAGCAGAAAATTTCAAATGGAAGAAGTAGCAGTGCATGGAGGGAGAAGAACGGCAAAAGAAACATAAAAGAATTGGGGGTTTTTTGGTGTTGTTGTTTTCTTGGTCTTTACTTAATAGGACAGTTGGGATCAGAAGGCCAGCTTTTTTTTTTTTTTTTTTTTTGAAAGTGGTCGGAAGCCCACCTGAACACAGCACAAGTAGACAGACGTGTTCAGGGGTGAATGGTTGCTTACCAACTGACAACACTCATCTCAGACATTCCAGAGTGACCGATGGCATCTAGGGGATTTGTTCAACTATCACTTTTTAAAATTTAAATGCAACATCAGTCTAGGAAAAGTGACAAAGATTAAATATTGGACTAATTTCTAAAAATGGATTAGAGAATAATGGAATTATGGATTGCATCCACAGCCCAGTGTTTTTCTGGAATTCAAGGTCATCAATCAGCAGAGCACTGAAAAGATCATTGGTTTTTAGATCATGACTAATTGCAAATATTTCAAAGGAAGCACTCATCATCTGTTAAGAGTTTATCTATTAGTCTGAGAACATCCAAGTTCGGATCCTTTTCTTAGACATACATACGTTGGGTTTGAGGCATTGCTGCTGGATGGTCCCAGGCAGTGGGCTCTGATTTGGAGACTTGTGTGTACAAAGGTTATGGGGGGATGCTCTCCACATAAATCCTCACAAGCAGTAAAGGAAGCAAGGGCGGACAGAGGGAGAGGTTGAAACAGTCACAACAAAGGCCGCAGCCCACCCGCAGGGAGCTCTGGAGCAGGGATGGCTCTTTAGAATGGTCTGGATTGAAGAAAGAGCTTTGGCCTTTTTACCCCTGTATTAATCAGCCATGAATGGGGCTGTGCTAGGGCAGGGGCCTGGTGCTGGGTGAGTACCAAACAAGGCTTAGGAGGATGGGGAAGTGGGATAGAGTAAAGGGGTGTCACTTCTCAACACTCCCAGCAGCCTGGTGAATAAATCCTTCAGGCCTGAAGGTGGGAGGGTCTGGGCAGTATCTCATTGTATCAGCTATAGATTATACATTCAAATGTTTCAGAGACAATAAAAGAAAGTTGCTTTCATTCTGAATGTCCAGGCACCCCCGCAAAGCTATCATCTGTAATAAAACACTACATTTGCTGGTCAAGGGATACAAAATTTCAATGATCTCCATATTATACAATATGCTGACTATAATTAATAACAATGTGTTATATTCTTGAAAATTGGTAAGAAAGTACATTTTAAGTGTCCTCATCACAAGAAAATGATAAGCGTGTGAGGTAATGGATGTCTGAACTATCTTGATTAATATCCACCTTATTGCACAGTGAATACCTACTATAAGGAAACACCATGTTATATACCATAAATAATGTGTAACTGTTAATGGTCAATTAGAAATAAACAAATAAAGCTTTACCTTAAAAGGAGGGTGTGATAGGGAGAAATTGGAAGGGAAAGTGGGTTTAATGGGCTAGGTGGGGAGAACTGGGGCTCACTTTTTTAGTCAGTTTTAGCTGTGTCCCTTACAGCCACCAAGGATGGACAATGGGAAGCCTTCTCTGCCTTCTGGTCTTTCCAAGGATGGTCCAATGGAATATCCAAAATTTCTGTCTTAAAGAAAGGAATCAGCTCTGGTGACATTAATCTTATTTCTATCTAGAATGGTGATTTTAAAGGAAGGAGCCAAAAGGAACAATATGCACAAATATATTGGGAATCAGAGTATAGCTATCATTGATATTGCCAGTGTGGGCAGCAGCTGTTTTCATATTCCTACCGGTGATTTTCCCGCCCCCACCCCCACCATGGCATCTTTACCTTGTGGAAGGTGAGCAATGAACGGAATAATCCCTTTCTGGAATACCCAGGGCATTGTTCTATTGATTCAGGAAGTCAGGCATTCTGTCGGCCTCCAGCCAAAGGTGCCTGTGTGTTGACACTGCCTGCTGCATTCCATCGGTAAATATTAAAAGACGTTCAGAGATGAAGGAACGATTTTGTACTTAATCCAAGGCCTTGTAGATTATACCTCTGTGAGTAGTTCCTCCGATTTTCTCATATGGCTTGACTGTTTTCGGAGACCAGGGCATTGCTTGGCATCATGCGTGTGTTTTTATTAGGACAACAACTCGATTTGAGCGGCTCAGCTGTCAGACGATGGAAGGCAGGGCAAGCCAGCAGAAGCCTCATTGCAAAGTGCCTTTCTTCCCTGGCCTGTTTTTAGTGGTGACAAACCTGTTGTTTACTACAGCAGATAGATATTGTGCATATTTTCAAGTATTGGGGTAAAGATGTCACTGATCATATTCAATCTGCTTGTAGAAAATACATTTTGCACATCAACTGTAAGGACCAGTCAAAAAAAGGGGGAATGAAGGATTTGCTATCCGCTGTTAGGGTGTCAAAATGTTTATAAAAATTGTAAACATTTTCTTTCCTGACCCAGCGGATCTTTCTTCATAACACAAAACAGGGCTTTACTAACAACAAAAACAAAACCCTCAAATATGAATGGCATGAAGTAAGGAAATCAAAGACCCATCTCCTGCCCCAATCTGGTACCAAGAAATACTCACGCTTTTGGCCTACTCTTTGTCATATTTTTCTAATGCACATGCAAACATCCTATTCTTTTTTTTTTAAACCCTTTCTGATCCAATTTTTCTGCCACCTGAATACTCCCCAGCTCCTATTTATTTTGGATGAGAAAGAGGTTGGTAGATTACTTGTAATTATCCTACAGTTTTAAAAGCATAAAACAGAAATATGAACTCACCTGATGATTTTATCATCTTTTTAGATTACCTAAAATAAAGTGTTTTTGTTTATAAACAAACAAAAAAATCACTGTGTCAAATTAGGTCCAACATAGAATTGGAAAGCAAGCCTCAACAACTCTGGTCTAGGGGTTGGCACCAGTGGAGCAGAGCGGCGGTCCCATATGCTGAAGGTAGCAGGTTCAAACCCAGCCCCAGCCAATAACTACAAATAAAATAAAATAAAAATAACAACAACTCTGGTCTAGAACATCCTATTCTTAATACGCAAATTGATCATGTTATACAGACTTTTAGGTAGATAAGCATGTGATATATATATAAACACACACACATATATTTACATATTACATAAATACACATTGGCTTGGCTCCTGTAGCTCAGTGGCTAGGGCACCAGCCACATACACCAGAGCTGGGCCTGCCAAACAACAGTGACAATTACAACAAAAAAATAGCCAGGTGTTGTGGCAGGCACCTGTAGTTCGAGATACTTGGGAAGCTGAGGCAAGAGAACCACTTAAGCCCAAGATTTTTTTTTTTTATAATTCTATTGAATTATAATTGTGTACATTGGTGCAATCATAGGGCACAATGTGCTTCATATACAATCAGAAATATTTTGATCGTACTGTTAGAGGTAGCCTTCATGGCATTTTCTTGATCACCATATAAAGACATTGATACTCTACCTTTAACAAGTTTCACCAGTACCCTGCTAAGATGCACCGTAGGTGTGTTCCCACTAATTGTCCTCCCTCCACCCATCCTCCCCAAAATACTTTTTAGTTCTGTACTTTCTCTAAAATTTATCTGAAAGGCTAGTATTTTAAACTATTAATTGACTGTAGAAAAATTGAATTTATAAGTATTTGCTATTTTCGAGAATGATTTATTTTTCTAGAATGATTTATGTAAATGTTGAGAATGTGGTTTGTTATGGTAAACAGGATAAAATGATAAATTTGGGTTGACCAAATAGATTTATTGAGTAGTAGTGTATTTAAATCTTAAAGCATCTTTTTATAAAGTTTGTTATAATCATTTAAGTTTTTAGATGGATTTTGCTAATCCAGTCACACCATATTTTTCATAGGCATAAAGAAAATATTTATTGGTAAATAAATAAATTTCTTGTATATCAAATGATAGCTTTTTGAAGAGTATTCAGATATGAATTAAAATGTATTGATTTGATAAAATCCTACTCTCCCAGTTCATGCTATGAGGTAAATACATCCGCGCTCTTTTGACTCTTCAGGCATGAAATCTCGTGAGGACATTCATATGAACAAGTTAGTACTGACTTGTGTTTATGGAATATGTTCTGAGTGTAATGATCACAATGAATAGGAACTAGATAATGAAAAAAATTTTTTTTTTAAATTTCAGGTTGATAACGGTACAAATGAATAGGTTACAATGTTTAAAGATTTTTAAATCTTAATGTTCACATAAGTTATTCTTTTTGATGGGAAAATACTTCAAATTTGTGTTGGGATTTAGAATTTGATACATCTAAGGTATAAATTTGGACAATAACTTTATCTTAAGATAAATATGGTCAAATATACTTAATAAAAAATTAATTGGTTCTCATAATGTCTCATAATGTAACGTTTGAAGAGAGTCCAATAAATAACTCCCATCTTTTTAACACCAGTTCTAAACTAATTGAAAAATAACACATGGGGAATAAGACATAGAAAATTATACTTTTTATTACTGATACAGTTGTGAAGGGTGTGGCTTTCATCTGCATGGAAGTATGCCTCCTAAAAAAACCTAAACACAGATAGCAGTGAGCCACAAGTTTTTTTCTCCATATGGCATAACCTGGTTTGACTTTTTAAAATGCAGAACAGAATGTGTACATTGCACGTAACAGCACGGGGCTAAGCCATGCTGAGCTGTCTTTTCCTTCCAGAGCGTGTGAGTTGATAAGTTAGTTCAGTCCTCCCTGGAGAGGAATGAGGAAGAAGGTGTAGTTGCTGGTTGGTAGTTGAGGTTCCTTCACATGGAAGGAAACGTGCTTCAATGTTCTTCATTTGCAATAAAGAAAACCTTTTCATTTCTTTGTCATTAAGTCTCTGGTCAAGACAGGCTGTGACCATCACCTTTAAAGGGTATTCTGACTTTGGTCTTCTTAGTACTTTGTCTCCAACATTTACTACTCTTCCTTTGGGAATCCTCTGGGATTTTTTTCTACTGAGTAGTTCAAAGTTTGCCTCTAAAGGTCTTTGAAGTAAGTCAGCCTACTACCGTAATTAAAATCAAATTCAACCATACATCCAATAGAGGTAATATCTTAAATATAAAAAGAATACCAATCAGAAAATGGGGAAAAGACATGAGCAGCATTCACTAAAGAGGTTCTACAAATAGCAGAGAAGCATGTGAAAACATGTTAGAGAGTCATTAGAGAAATGTAGATTAAAACCACTATTTACCTATCAGAATGGCTAAAATAAAAGATAAAAATGACAAGAACAAGTGCTGGGGAGGATATAGAGAAAGCTGAATTGCTTCCACATTGCTGGTGGGATTGTAAAACGGTAGAGCCACTTTAGAACGTTTTGTACTTTCTGAAAGCCTAAACATGTGAATGCCATATGATCCAATAGTTTACTATTGAGGATTTACTTTAAAGAATTGAAAACTTGTGTTGATATGAAAACCTGTTCACAAATGTATAGCAGCTTTTTTGGTAATAGCTAAAAGCCAGAATAATATCCAGATGCACTTCACTGAGTATAAAAAAACCTCTAGTATATCCATATCAGGGAGCACTATGAAGCAATAAAAAATAACAGATTGATAGAACAACCAAGGTGAATCTTGAGGGAATTATGCTGAGTGGGGAAAAAATATCTCAGAGGTTACATTTTGTATGATTCCATGTATGGAATATTCTTGAAATGACAGAAGTATACAGATGGAGAACACATTAGTGATTATGAGATTTGGGGGAGAAGGGCTGAAGGGAAGGAGGGAATGGTTATTTTTATACAAGTGAATGCTAAGAAGAGATCTTTGTGGTGATGGAAGTGTTCTTTATCTTACCTGGACTGATGGATACAGAAATCTACACCTATGATAAATGTGCGCAGAATTAAATACAAACATACCTTGAGCATACAGCAATAAAATTCTGCATTCAAGGGACTCACATGAATTTCTTGGTTTCCCAATGAGTGTAAAGTTACGTCTATGCTATTTTGAACTCTGTTGAGTGTGTAGTAGCATTATCACTACAAAAACATGTACATATTTTAATTTAAAAATACTTAGCTGCTAAAAATATGCTTGTGATTATCTGATCCTTAGCAAGTTGTGATCTTGCTCATAGAGGGTTTTGCCTTAGTGTTAAAGGCTGCTGACTGATCAGGGCAGTAAGGGTTGGGTTGGTTGTGGCAATTTCCTAAAATATGACATTGAAATGTGCCATACTGATTGAGTCTTCTTTTAACAAAAGAATTCTCAGTAGCTATGATGGTTTGACAGCATTTTGGCCAGTGTAGAACTTCTTTCAAAATTAGAGTCAACCTTCTCAAACCCTGCTACTGTTTTATCAACTAAGCACTGTTTATCAACTCTGTTACCATGTCAATGATATTCATAGCATCTTCACTGGGAGCAGATACCATCTCAAGAAACCACCTCTTTGCT
>CAUYON010141162.1:0-14000 GCA_963573935.1 Arctocebus calabarensis
CTGTGGTCCCAGCTACTTGGGAGGCGGAGGCAGGAGACTCGCTTGAGCCCAGGGATTGGAGGTTGCTGTGAGCTGTGATGCCACGGCTCTCTCCAGGGTGACAGCTTGAGGCTCTGTCTCAAAAAAAAAAAAAAAAAAAAACCTTGATCTTTAATTTGAATGTCTTCTTTGATCCTCAGTGAAGATAGGAATCAGTGTTTTCTTTGCAAAAGTCCTTCAGCCGTCAAAGGCAAGAAAGTCAGTGAGGGTACGTGAGAACTGAGCTTGAGCCAGACCTTGGACTCATCCTTTCTGGGATGAGCCATTTTTAGCCTTTTTGTATATGTATTTTGCTTTATTTTTAATTTCTTATTTTAATTTTTAAATTCTTTACATACTCTTCATTCTTTCTTGGTGTTTTCTGCAAAGTTTCATTTCATTAGTCCTTACCAATCTTCATTAAAACAAAATAAAAAACAAGATGCCTAATGGTTTACAACATTATTTTGTATTTGGAAGATCTTGTTTAAAACTTTACAATCTAGTCATTGTAAATAAAGACTCTCAAGATTTGATTGTCAAATGTACAAAGTTAAGAGCAGTGACCTCTCTGTTAGTTACAAATTGAAGATTCAAACACATTTTTTTTTTAAAGTTGAATAGGGGGAGGTGCCTGTGGTTCAAAGGACTAGGGCACCAGCCCCCTATACCAGAAGTGGTGGGTTCAAACCCAGCCCAAGCCCAAAACTACATAAATAAATAAATAAATAGTTGAATAGGACACAAGAAACAAAATTTTTAAAAAGAAAAAAAATAGAGAAAAACGTGCATTGGATTTTTCTTTTAGGCCACTAAGAATAAGTTTTACCTTTCACAGGTAAAAGAAGAAACTTAAAACCTATTTTTCCTTGCCTTGTAGGCACAAGGTAATCATCTCCCAGAAATATTCAGGTTAAAATCATGTATATTATCTCCTTTTAGAGAAAGAAAAACATATAAATGAAAAGTCAAGAATATTACATGATAAAATATTACATAGATCTGAGGGAAATTTTGTGGGTTTCTTTTTGTTGTTGTTGCTTATCTGTATTATCTAATGTTTGCTAATAAGCATGAGTTATTTTTTACTTAGAAAAACAAGTTTAATTACCTAGTGAAGAATAGGCAAAGATATAATCTAACAGAATTTTTTTTTTGAAGTTTCTAGAAATTGGAGGTGATTGTGCATCTGATTTTCATTTAGTCCACACCAAGGGCAATTATCGCTTCTATATTCCAGAGGACAGCAGCAGAGAACAAACCAGTCTCTTGCCTCATGGAACATATGTTTTGTAAACGAGACAGAAGAAACACCCATAAAATAATTATGTATCAGGTGATGATAGTTTCAAAAAATACATAAGAAAACCATGTGAATGTAGAGAGAATGAAGGGGATCCCTGCTTCAATGGAGATGGCTGTGCCACAAGACCTCTGAGGAGAGAGTTTTCCTAACAGACTAATAAGTACAAAGACCTCCAGGCATCAGGGTTCTTTATTAGTAATTAGCCATGTGGCCACTAGATTAAAACAAAGGATACTTTATATTTCAGTAATAGAATGGTATGGAATTAGCATTTCCATATAATGTTTGGTGGCCAAATCTCTTTTAGTATCCTACGTTCAGTTCTCAGTATCACACTTGAAGAAAGAACATTGAAGAATTAGAGTGACTCAAGAAGAAAGTGTTCAGGATAATGAGTGGGTCTGGAAATGGTGTCACTGGAACAGCAGCAGGAAATGGAGGCACTTAATTCAAGAAAAAGACAACCTGACACAGACAGGAGGGGGCTGTCATTTAGTCATGATGAACTCATTCTGTTTGACTGCAGAGATCAAAACCGAATGAAAGTTACAGACCTAGGCCAAGTATGAGATAGAACATTCTAGTAATTACACCTTTTCTAAAAATGAATATTAGTATTGAGCCCTAGTCCCAGAGCTAGTCAGCAGTAGTTTTATGAAGTTAAAACTTCTCATTGAGGAGTAGTTTGTGTGAGGTCCTTCCATCACAAAGCTCCAGATTGTCATTCCATTTTTCAGATGACACAGCAATTATCCTGGGATGCTGAGAGCACAATGGAGCATGCAATTGCTCCTAATGGGTACTGTTTTGGTAGGTGTCATTACTGGAACTTTTACCTGTGGGATTTGATGGGACAATAAAACTGAAACCCCACTGGTGAATGCAGGCAAAATTCCTTACTTTATCTAATGCTAGAACCCCACGCTGGAATAGGTCTGAGATATTCTGTGAGTTAGGACCCTTCATGGCTGGGAGTGCATGAGGAAAGTGGTTAACTGACCTCTCAGTGCATGAGGTGTGTGGAGAGAGAGGCAACTGGCTTCTAAATCAGCAGCAGATTGGGTTATTTAACAAATGCTTAAGTGAGCAAATGAAGGTTCTATTTTGATAGGTGTAAATCAAAGCCATTGTCACAGAAGTAGAGTCTTTTGCTACAATCTATTCTTTAATAAATGTGCAAAATACATCATGAAGACGTTTCTTCTGGTATTAACATTGCCTAAAGTATGAATTAAAAGTATGATGGAATGATTGTTTTAAAATATTTTAACAAACACATCACACCTATACACTTCGATATTAACTGATATGTTACTATTATTAATATTTTCCAAGTAATGAGAAAACCTTGAATCCTGGGGCACATAATTCTCCATTTGGCCCTTGCAAACTGTATTTCCATCACTGTATCCCAACCACCTTGCTTAGGGCTTGAAATAAAGTAGGTCCTCACTAACTGTTGAATGAAGAAAATGACCGAAAAAATGATGGTCAGATGCCATCCCAACAATATTGAGGTTGCTCAGAACATTCTGGAGTTCTGGTTTAGAATTTAACTTAAATATTTAAACTTTAAACTTGTTTAAACTTTAAGAGTTTACACTTTAAACTTTAAGAGTTACAAATATTTTTTCTTTTTTTTTTATTTATTAAATCATAGCTGTGTACTATCTGTACCAGATTGTTTATTGCAGCCCCATTCATAATTGCTAAGTCATGGAAGAAACCCAAGTGCCAATCGATCCACGAATGGATTAATAAGAGTTGCAAATTTTTATCTTTGGATGCTCTATTGGCAAAATAGCCAAACAGGAGATCAGCCGGTAGCAGCATTTTTTTTTTATTTATTAAATCATAGCTGTGTACATTAGTGCAATCATGGGGTACAGTGTGCGGGCTTCATATACAACTTGAAATATTTTCATCCAACTGTTCGACATAACCTTCATGAGATTTTCTCATTTATTATGTGAAAACATTTGTGTTCTGCATTTAGAAGGTTTCACCTATCCCTTCTAAGATGCACTATAAGTGTGATCCCACCATTTATGTCAACAGCATTTTTAAAAATTGGAGAGAATTCAAAATAATGCCAATGTGATTACATAGTACCTTCTGGAATAGCAAAGAAGGAACTGCTACCCTTGAAATATACCACACCAGAGTCTTTATCTCCAACCTTCTATCACAGCCCTGGTGAAGTTCCCTTCATCTTCTTCCTAAAATATTGCAATTTCACCTGAAAACATCTTGTTTCTACTTTTTTTTTTCTTCCATTCCAAAGGTTTAGAGCTTATAGGCAAAACCATGTCCTGGCTCTGACATTCACTGCTTAATCCGCCTAAGTCTCAGTTTTGTGTCTTATAAAGTGGAGATACTGTTAGAAGCACCAACTTGATGCAGTTCCTGGGGATTAGCTGACGTGGCACCAGAGGTGCTGAAATGTGATTGGTGTTATGTCATCCCCTGCTTACATTTTTAGCAGCTCTTTTGCCAGTGGTTTGAATGAAAGTCCTATGATGTGAACTGCAGGACTCCTCATGACTTGAGCCCAAGTTCCAATCCCTACTTGACTCACTCCTCCAACTTGCTATCATCTTCCTCCTTCTCACCCTGTAAGTATAAGAACAGATTACTCATGTTCTTGTTACTTCATAAATTGCTCCAACACTTGCTAACTTGCTGTTTCTTTTCTTTTTTTTCTTTCTTTTTTTTTTGCAGTTTTTGGCCGGGGCTGGGTTTGAACCTGCCACCTCCGGCATCTGAGACCGGCACCCTATTCCTTTGAGCTACAGGCACCACCCAACTTGATGTTTCTTTTGCCTGAAATTCTGCCTCCTGAAATGCCCTTACCCCATGATGAGAGTCGGCGCATCCATCCCAAATCAATTCAAACGCCATCGCTTCCCTGTGCCTCCATTTCATGCCAATTACTTATTTACATGTTGGTTACCTCCCTGGACCATGAGCTGCTTAGACAATTATAGCTCTTGTTTCCCTCTGTGCTTAGCTTACTCCTTGGAAATAATAGACTTGCTGAATAAATTTGAAGATTATTCCAAAAGAATGAGCCCCAGAACTCATTTCTACAACGGCACATTTCAGCTCCTCAAGTCTGTGTAGCCTCTGGGGCTCACTGACTTTTTAAATAGGAAGATGCTGATGAAGATGATGTGTTTTAAATGAGCACCCTTTACTAGTTGTTCAAATCTAAAATTTAGATTTCAAGTTCACTCTAGTTAGGAAAGCAGACCACCTGGAGGCCCATTGAGTTTGGGAGGAAATGAGCATAGAGATGAAGAAATGAATGGACCTGCTCTTCCTCCGTCCTGGGGGGCAGTGTCAAGGTGTTAGTGTGTGAGTATCCCTTCCTGCCTCCGAGGACCTTGAGAGCTGACATCGTGTTACATACCTAGCAGGAATTGCATTCCTGACATATAGTAGGTGCTTAACATGTACTTGCTAGAGTGAATTGAAAGATGAACACTAGATTTCAAGTGAGGGAACAGGAAAAAGACACCGAAGTTGTGAGATGAGCTTGGAAAGAGATAACTGCCTTTCAGACCAAAGGCTGATGAGAACAGCTCATGGACTTGGCAGTGGTGGTGGGGCGGAGTAAGGTTATTTTCTTGGCATAGTGACTGAGGATGCTGCTGGAGTGATGAGAAATTGTCCTCAGTCTTTCACTGTGCTCCTTCTGCTATCCAATATTTCTTTTCCAAGACAAATCCCAAATTTTCTGTCATCACTACCCTCCTCCAACACGTCCAGAAGAGGACCCCTGCCTTGCTCTCCATCTTTCTGTTTGTACACCAGGAAAAACTATTATGGTTTTGGAAATCATCACTCTAGTGTCAAAATCAGAACTTGAGGTTTTACTCTTACATGCCAATTCTGGTGGATTGGTTGTGGAGAATGGCACTGTGTTGAGAAGGATTCTCAGGTTACATCCAGGGGTAAAGGGACCATCATCAACTATAAGAGGAAAAAATGTCCATATGTGCCATATATTTGTAATTCCTGGATTAAGTACTCCAAACAAGTAAATTGGCAGAAAATAATTAAATTTCAAAAAATATTTCAAGTCATCTTTAATTATAACATCAAGCATGTTCAGTATTTGTAGTCACAATGAGTTTGACCACAGATACAGAATGAAGAGCCTAGATCTCATATTTTCATAAGAAAGAGCAGAAAAGGAATGAACATTTTTATAACTACACATGTCAGGAATTGTGCTCGGTGCTGTGAAAGTTGGCAGGATCAAAATAGAATGAAAATCAAAATAGTTTGTTTTAGTATCCTGATGAATAGAGCTAGGAAGGCCATGAAGGGAGGGCTGGTAACAAAAGCTACCACAAACTCTACCCAAATCACAACCTTGCACAAACACAACCACAACCTTAGCACACACAAACAACACTTCTCTGAGGACATTTGCTCAGCAACTGCCTGTCCAGACTTTGGCGCCACTTGTGTTATTGATCCTTACAGTTGAAGAAAACTGTTTCAAAACAAATTAGCTAACCACACTTTTTCTCCTTTAATACCCTTGTCTTTAACTCCCTGAACACAATCATGTATATTCCCATTAGGATTCCCATTCGTCAATGATTATTTTTTAAAAGTTTCCCTATCTGTTTGTTATTTAGGTTTGACAATGCTATAAATTGGATATTTTTATCCTTATTTAACCAATAAGGAAAGTGAGATGAAAGGAGAGTGAAAAACTTGGTCAAGGTCACACAGTTAGCAGTGGACTAGTGACAGGGTTTGGTGAAGGTCTTTTTGTGACATAGTTGACCTCAGTGCACATTCATGTAAAACACACATGCATACAAACACATATACACCTATATCTGTACATAAACAAAGACACAAATAAACATGTGCAATGCAGGTGGCACCTGTGCCTCAGTGGGTAGGGCACCAGCCCCATATACTGAGGGTGGCGGGTTCAAACCTGACCCTGACCAAACTGTAAAAAAAAAATGACTCAGCATTCTAAAGCTCTTTTCCTCACCATCAGGTATCTTGGGTCTTGAATCCTATTGGCTCTTAATTTTTATGGTATTCTAACAAGTTATTCATGTAACCTTTTTGAAATCATAGGAAACTAGCTAGGAAATTTTAAACAGAAAAAATAGAGAGCGGCTACATAATCAACAAGGAAGATGGGATAAATGGATGCCATTTTACTGCTCAGTACAATAATTATGAATATAAGAGTAATGATTGGTTATCGAGGAACTTAGAATCATCATGGTCTATCCAATAGACAGAAATGTATTTGATATATTTAAGACATATTTTTATGAAACATTGCTAATTTTTGTTTACATACTGTAGGATTTTCTTCAGGTACCTAGAAAGCTGATTGACAGAGAATTTATTTACGATGTTGCTAGGTCAAGCACAGAATTTAAATAAGATATGATTACACAAAACATTTGTGGAATTTTTCTAGTGATAAAACTCAAGAATTGTATAAACTCTAAAAAAATTGGCTTGGGAACTTGGCTAGTCTTGTCAAGATGGATTTTATGCCCATTATTTGTAATAAAATACAAAACTTAAGAACAGCCAATTCCAGAAACTCTCTCACCTTGCAACTGAGGAGAAAGGGGACACTTCTTTTTTAGCTTACTCTCAGTTGAGATGGCAAATGAGTTTGAATGTCGCTGCTATTTGGTAAATGGCTGGATTCCCATGGACATAGAGTGTCAAGAATCATCTCAACAGGAACGAGGTAAGTAAGTAATGAGGGTTATAATCTCAAAGGATGGGAAAGGCAGTTCCTGGAGAGGAAAATACTTTGCCCAAAGTCACGCCATGAGGAACAGAACGTATGTCTTCCCGTTTCAATTTGTGCATCTATTTTGTCTCAACTCTGCCTCTTTCTTTCACCTTGTAACCCTGAGAGTCACAGTGAATGGTCTAAAAATGGAGAAATCACAAGAGTCTCAATCGTAAAAGTCAAAATCAAACCACGAACTGGCTAATGTTGAGACTTAAGAGAGAGAGAGCAAAATGACTCACCACAATTTGCCTAATTACAGATCATTTTAGAAAAGAAAGCACTCACTAGCCTGCCATTTGCTCATCCTCTAAGCACTGAGCTGCCAATTTTCCCAAAGTGACTGGAAATAGCCTACCTCCAGGAGGCACAACTGGAGAATTGACAATGAGAACGTTCTTCCAATGTTCCAGGTAGACATAGATACCCTCAGAGTAACCCTACTGTTATTCTTCTCCTTTCTGTATCTGGCCCACCACCTCAGACTCATCAAATATAACACATTGTATCATCAACATGATGACCTCTGTGCACCCTATTACCTATTTCTGATGTTATCTCCCTTGTCCTGGGTTCTCGGAAAAATCATTTCTTCCCTCTAGCCTGTGTGATGAGTAAAAAATGAACTAACATACAGAAGGGTGCACAGCATGACCAGAAAGTGATTCATCTGGCCAAGTTGTCTGTCCCATGGAAAATTACTGAGCCTTGCCAAATGCATACAGACATCAATTCTTAAAACACCGCAGGAAAAGTTAGGGACTTTTCAGGCTCTGTTGTCTAAAATGTTTCTGTGCTATCTTGATCAGAGCTTCTAAGCTTCTGGTCCAAGTAATCGATAGATTTTAAAGTCTGACAAGCTCCTCACATGTACACATGTACACATATGTATTCATGTGTGTATTTACATGTTCATTTCTCTAAGGGATATGTAGCTTTTCCAAGCATTATAGGCATGTATCCATCAGGTTTTCATTCATTCACTCATTCATTCATTTGTTCACTTAACTAATATTAAGACCTTTCAGTTTACTAGTTAGCATGACAGTCATGGGAATATAATAAAAAATGAATCAGATATAATCACTGACTTCATAGAATTTAAAGATCAGAAGGGAAAGAAGACCTTTAATAAGAAAGACATTAAGTAAGAGAGCTATTCAATAATGCCATCATTCAACAATAAGGACTGGCAACTGCCGAGCACAGGGGACATTCTAAGAGATACATTCATTGTCAGTCATCCTATTAGCTGAAAGTACGTATCATTGCAGAGGTTTATTAGTCCTAATTTGTAATGACTTCAATAATAGTATATATCAAACTACCACAAAACTCAACAGGATATAACAAACATTCATTTCTTATTCACGCACTTGCTGGTCAGCTGAGCTGGTTTGAAGTGGTCTGGAAGGCAGAAGGTTAAGTGGAGTTACTGAGCTGGGGAAATAGCAATTTGCTCTTCTGGGGTCTGCAGCAGCAGCACAGAAGAATACACCCATTGTAGGGACTCTGGGCCCTGCCAATATCACTTTCACTAAGATCTCCTTGCCCAAAGCCGGTCACGTGGTCAGGCCAAAAGTCAAACTGGAGGAAAGACATTCTACCCATAATCAGGCAAAGGTATGGATGCCCAGCTCTGCTGTTACTCAAGGGAGAGAGGAGAATCGGGTACAATACTCAATCTATGACAGCTTGGAAAATCCTTAGGATACAACTTACCTACTTCATATTGCAATTAAATAGGAGTAAACAAGTTTGAAGCATATTTGGGTTCAAAGACTTTAAGTTCCTGGAAGAGAGAATGTACATGGGCCAGGGTGGGGAGGACTGATCACTCAACAGGGTCAGGCCCTCTGGGTCCACAAAGAGTTCTCCACCGTCACACTTCTGTGAATATGTTCAAGTTCAGGGAGAAACCCTAGGACATCCAGCGGGGGGAGTGAAAAAGAAAGCATCTCTTTCATCAAGGTCATAAGAGATAAGCATGCTGGAAGTGCATAGTTAAAGAACTGCATAGAGTTATTACTTCACACTGGAGGATGGTGCTGAGGAAAGTTCACAAAAAAGAGATTTAACCTTGAAACGTGGCTTCTTATAAAACAGATGAAGACTTGAAAGACAAGGGCATTCAACATCCTATCAATGTCTAACCAAATTTCCTCCACCCAGAATGTGGAATAGGGGAAAGAAAATAAAACTTGTCTCACCTGAAGAAAATATTTCCAGTTTAATCAGAGAAAGCCAAACAAATGCACGAGTTCTCCAGCAAATACAGTAAATACAGGCAGTGTGGTAGCTTCTCATTTCACCAATTGACTTCTGTGTTCTCCTAACTAAATCTTGATTAGCTCATTCAGAATTGGAAGAAGCCTGTTCTGAACAATTAAATCCTAGTTGCAGGTTTTCGGCAATGAGGTCCTTGACAGCAGGCCTGTACTTTACTAAATCTTACCTCATTCTCAGTGCTGAGAACCCTAATTCATATAGAACAGGTGTAAATAAAAAGGTTTTCTTGACATGAATTGAATGTGGGAGGACCTTATAAATCTAGAGCGGGAATTTCAATAGCTGAGGGAAGTAGGTCATTAAGGTTCTGAGTACAAGAGGAAAAGAGAAGAGTTTTTAAATTATTCTATGACTGACTTCATTCTAAGAAGAATTTGAAGGAGCTGGTGTTTCCTGGATGTCCAGTGTGTACCATACGCCATGCTAAGACTTTGCCTTTATCTCTTTTTGTCTTCACAGATTCCCTGATTTTGCCCAACCTGGTTAGGCACTTGTAATTCAGAACCACTTGACACTGTTGAATCAAAAATACCTTTGAGGATCTAATGATGCCCATAGACCCTTTGGATAAGAAAAATAATCTTATAGACTTAACATTCAACTTTCAAAAACCCATCACCGAATTCCACAACTGGAGTTTAGAGATTGAGGGGTCAGTATCAATTAGTATTCCACTTGAAGGGTGGTTTTCAGTTTGAAAAGCAGTTTAATGTATATTATCACAATAGGGCTTCTCTCCAAGTAGAAGGCAGAAAGCCATTGCCTTTATAGTTTTAGCTTTGAATTGGGCACTCTGACATCGATGTTTTTTTTCTGTCCAACACTCTGAGCAATGTTCATATTATTCTCACTTTAGAGATGAGGAAGGTTGGGCTAAGGCAAAAATGTTAAACATGTTAGAGGGAACAAGGAGACACTGTGATAAGCAGACATAGATGAGATGGTTCTAACAAAGTCAATTCAATTTCTTTTTCACATCACAGCCCAAAGTGAGAAGGAGGGCTCTGCCTGAGGAAGACTTTTTGGCAATCCAGGTTACTTGGCATCATGCCACCCAACTTCAAAATAGTTCTATCCTTCATTGTTTTCAAGCAGTAAGAAGGAAAAGGGAACAATGTCTGGGGTGAGCACCCTTTAAGTGGATGAAATGGAAGTTACACATGATTATCTCTGTTTACCATTGTTGAGTGTGTGGGAAGAACTGTAGCCCTTCAGAATTCATAAGTTGAAGTATCAATGCCCAGTACCTTACAATGTGACTGTATTTGCAGACAGAGTCTTCAATGAAGTGATTAAATAAAAAATTAGGTCTTCGTGGTGGGCTTTAATCTAATATGAATTGTATTCTTGTAAGAAAAAAAATGGGGCCCAAATATACACAGAAAAAAGACCATCTGTAGACACAGGAAGGAGAAGGGAAAAGGCTCAGAAGAAACCACCCCTGTAGACACCTTTATTTTGGTCTTCTATCCTCTTAATAATGGGAGAAAATAAATTTCTGTTTAAGACACCAAGTGGTACTTTATCAAACTAACGTACATACCCTGAGAACTTGATCACGTGAACATTCCTAATTACCTAGGCAGCCATAGTCCCCGGGTAAAGAGAAAATGGAAATAGTAGCAAATAAGAGTTTCCATGCACTGCATTAGTTCACTTTAGGTCATGTAGCTCTAAGTAAAGGAATAAATTACTCGACTCTGGGCCTTCCAGATTAATTAGCAACATCCTTTTCCCCCACTAACATGGCATTGAAATGTTGACGCTGGTCCTTGGTGCCTAAATACAAAGTAAAAACGACTTTGAAAAATTTATGAAGAGTTAATGGGAAGAAGATATTTAGGAATCTTGAAATCACCATATGCAAATAAGCTTCTTTTCTGCCTCTGGGAAAGATAAATTTGCAGTGGTTGATGGATTTTATCAGACCAACAGATTCCCCAGCTGCTATAAAAAAATTCTAAAAATATGCCTCTGTAGAGGGTAAATTCTCATCTATGTTCCGGCAGTTTTCCTCTGAACTGTGCTTTTCCCTTTATGCCATGATTAGAATCCTTTTCAAGTTTATTGCTGCTGTGATCCTCTGTGCAACTCTATTTTAAGCTAAGACAGAATGAACTCTTCAGTTACTACTCTCAGAGAAAGAGAAAGATTTTTCCTGGTATCAATATTGAACCCGGAATTGCTGAATCTCTGTAATACTGTATTTAGTATTGGGAAAATAAAAAGAAACTGAATAATATGAAAGATAATACTTAATTCCTGAAATGGGTATTAGATTACATCTAAATACAACTCTGTATGGATAATATTCTGTGTCTTTATGAGCTTAAACTAGCTGCTATGGACCTCCCTAGGGAGGTCAAAACACAGAAGGGCCTTTTCAATATAACTGGAACAATTGAGATGATTAAATTATTCCAGTAGATGGGGTAATCTATTGCCCTTCTTGCTATATTTTCCAAGTCATGGTTATCAAACTTGAAACCTACAAGAATTCTGACAGCTAAGATACAAGAGTGAAACAAGTTCAATTTTAAATGGAAATTCCTATATTCTTTTTTTTTTTTTTTTTGCAGTTTTTGGCCAGGGCCAGGTTTATACCCACCACCTCCAACATATGGGGCTGGTGCCCCACTCCTTTGAGCCACAGGCACCACCCCCTATATTAATTTATTCAATAAATATGTGTTACTTAGAATGTGCCATGCCCTCTTCTAAGTTACAGTCCTTATCCCCACAGGGATACAATGCTTACAAATGATAAAGCATTAAATAAATAAAAATATGATGTAAAGTCAATTATATGTTTACTAAAAGCAGAGTAAGGAAATTATTGTAACTACTCTGGGACATGTTTAAACAGAAGATTGGGGTAGGCTTTTCTGAACAGATGACTTTTGAGCAGAAGGACATGAACGACATTCTGGAGAAATGTTTATAGTTTTTGGAGCAACAACTCTCTAGGAAGGAGAAAAATCAAGTTCAAAGGTTGGGGAGGTAGCTATCACTCTGGGCATGCTCCAAGAACAAGTAAGGAGTGGGTGTGGGATATAGGGTAGTAGAAGGTGATCTTGGATGATACAGGTGATGTGAGTGACTTAAAGTGTAGAAGCTTTGATTGTATTTTCCCAAAGATTAAAATACGGAGAGTTTTTACTCAAGGAGAAACATTATCAGATTTACCTATTAAATTTTGGATCTCATGTAAGAAGAGAGACCGGAGAAGAGACCATTGCTGTCATCTGTTGACAATGTGGACTATGATGAGAGTGGTAAATGTGAAAAAGATAGGATTCACGGTATAGGTTGAAGGCAGACTCTAAAGTTCTGCTGAAATAATGGATGAGGAGTGTGATGAGAACAGCACAAGGACTCTCTCTCATCTTTGGCACTTGAGCACATAGATAAATGTTGGCGGCTTTCTGATAGAATGGGCATGGGTGGAGATTGTGGCAAATCCAAGTGTAAAACTTGTCTGAAGCACAGAAACATGAAGACTATTTTCTCTATTACATGTGATTATTATCTCAGTCACAGAGATATTGTTCAACCCAATTCTTTTCTTTCTATGTGATAAGCTTCAGTATGGTGATGGTAAGACCACAAACTTTTCTAAAAAAATTTCATAATCGGCTGAGCAATGTGACTCACATCTGTAATCTTAACCCTCTTGAAGGCTTAGGTGGGGCAGGGGGA
This sequence comes from Arctocebus calabarensis, assembly GCA_963573935.1. Classification (NCBI taxonomy): domain Eukaryota; kingdom Metazoa; phylum Chordata; class Mammalia; order Primates; family Lorisidae; genus Arctocebus; species Arctocebus calabarensis. Next base: position 13,110 of record CAUYON010141162.1, read on the forward strand.
TTGCCTGAGCTCAGGAGTTTGAGACCAGCTTGAGAAAAAACAACATCCCATCTCTATTAAAATAGAAAAAACTAGCCAGCCATAGTTCTGGGCACCTACACTCGCAGCTAGTCAAGAGAATCTCTTGAGCTCAAGAGTTTGAAGTTGCTGTGAGCTATGATACCACAGCACTCTACCAACAGAGTGAGACTCTGCCTCAAAAAAAGAAATTATATTGAAATGTCAATCACTAGGGTCACAATTGATGGACTCACAAGGAGTAATTTTTTTCTTTATACTATTCAATATATTTGACAGATAAAGAATGATTGCAACTAGTGTAGATGCCCTTGCCCTCTGAGCCTCTTACCTCCTTTTCTCAAGTGGATTCTTAATACTTTAGTATTTTCTGCTGAATTCACTTGGCAGCTTCTCATCCCTGGTTCTATACCCAAAAGAGAAATGATAGTTCATCTGGCCCATAGCGACCTCCAGAAAATAATTTTAGAATGAGGCTGGGAATTTTGAGATCAGGAGTATTACAACTTCTTTGGTGGGATCAGACAGGAAGGGATGCATTTGTTGGACATTTCTCTCTCCTTAAACCCACCCTCTCCACAATTGTTTTCCCTGAACTGGAGAATGGTACAATAAAAGACCATTTTGTTCATTTCTAAATTTCAACTTGAAATTGACAGCATTGTCTCAGAGATAATATCCATATGATTATAGTAAATCCTGAGATCCATACATCAATAGCTTATTTTTCTTTTTTTTTTTTTTGTCATTAGAAAACAACTTTTATTGAGATCCCACCAGCTGTATCTGTTCCTGACATTAAGCTCCTTCTTCTTTAGCAATTCGGTCTTTCTTAAGTGGTCCCATGAATGCTTTCTTCTCCTCCATAGTCTG
>CAUYON010141163.1:0-29209 GCA_963573935.1 Arctocebus calabarensis
CATGGATTCTGGTTATTAGACCTTTGTCAGAAATATAACCTACAAAAATCCTCTCCCATTCTGAGGGCTGTCTACTTGCTTTACTTACTGTGTTCTTGGCAGTGCAGAAGCTTTTTAGTTTGATCAGATCCCAGTAATGTATTTTTGATGTTGCTTCAATTGCCCAGGGGGTCCTCTTCATGAAGTATTCTCCCAGGCAATTAAGTATTTCTCCTGCACTCTCTCCAAGAATTTTTATAGTTTTATATGTTAAGTTTAACTCCTTTAACCAGGGAGAGTCAATTTTTGTTAGAGGAGAAAGGTGTGGGTCCAGTTTCAGTCTTCTACAAATCGCCAGCCAATTCACTTAGCACCATTTTTTAAATAGGGAATCTTTCCCCCAATTTATATTTTTGATAGGCTTATTAAAGATCAAATGATGATAAGTGTCTGGGTTTATCTCTTGGTTTTCAATTCTGTTCCATACATCTACCCCTCTATTTTTTGTGCCAGTACCATGCTGTTTTGATTACTATAGATTTATAGTATAGCGTGAAGTCTGGTAGAATGATTCCTCCTGATTTGTTTTTATTTCTGAGTAATGTCTTGGCTATTCAGGGTTTTTTCTGTTTCCATATAAAACTAAGTACTAATTTTTCCAGATCTTTAAAGGATGACAGAGGTGCTTTAATAGGGATTGCACCAAATCTGTAGATTGCTTTGGGTAGTATAGACATTTTAATAATGTTGATTCTTCCTAGCCATGAGCATGGTATATTTTTCCATTTGTTTAACATCTTCAGCTTTTTCTTTTCTCAGAGTTTCATAGTTATCTTTATAGAGATCTTTCACGTCCTTTGTTATGCATACTCCCAGGTATTTCATCCTTCTTTCTCACTATTATAAAGGGAATATAGTCCTTGATTGTTTTTTCCTCTTGACTATTGTTGGTATATATAAAGACTACAGATTTGTGAGTATTGATTTTGTATCCTGAGATGCCTCAGTATTCCTTGATCACTTCTAGGAATTTTATAGTTGAGTCCCTGGGGTATTCCAGATATACAATCATATCATCTGCAAAGAGTGACAGTTTGATCTCCTCTGATCGTATTTGGATCCCCTTGATTGCTTTCTCTTGCCTGATTTTGAAGGCTAAGACTTCCATTACAATGTTAAAAAGCAGTGCAGACAATGGGCAACCTTGCCTGGTTCCTGACCTGAGAAAAAATGATTTCAATTTTACTCCATTCAATGCAATATTGGCTGTGAGTTTGCTGTAGATGGCCTCTATCAGTTTAAGAAATGTTCCTTCTATACCGATTTTCCTAAGTGTTCTGATCAAGAAATGATGCTGGATATTATCAAAAGCTTTTTCTGCATCAATTGAGATAATCATATGGTCTTTGTTTTTCATTTTGTTTATGTGATGTATTATATTTATAGATTTACGTATATTGAACCATCCTTAGGACACTGGGATGAAACCCACCTGGTTATAATGTATAATTTGTTTGACGTGTTGCTGGATTCTGTTTACTAGGACCTTATTGAATATTTTTGCATCAGTATTCATTAGAGATATTAGTCTATAATTTTCTTTTTTTGTTGGGTCTTTTCCTGGTTTGGAGAGCAAGGTGATATTTGCTTCATAGAAAGTGTTGGGAAGTATTCCTTCTTTTTCAATGTGTTGGAAAAGGTTAAGTACTATAGGTACTAGTTCCTCTTTAAAGGTTTGGTTGAATTCTGATGTGACGCCATCTGTCCCGGGTTTTTCTTTTTAGGGAGATTTCTTATAGTTGATGTTATTACAGAACTAAATATAGGCTTATTCAACATGTTCACTTCTTTCTGGCTAAGTCTAGAAAGGTGGCGTGTTTCCAAGTATTGGTCTATTTCCTTCAGATTTTCATACTTCTGAGAAGAGAGTTTTTGTAATGTTTGTTAAGGATTTTTTGAATTTCTGAGGAGTCTGTCGTTATTTGTCTTTATCATTTCTGATTGATGAAATTAGGAGTTTTACTCATTTATTTCTGGTTAAATTAGCCAAAGGTTTATCTATTTTATTGACCTTTTCAAAAAACCAACTTTTTGATTTATTCATCTGTTGTATAATTCTTTTGTTTTCAATTTCATTTAATTCTGCTCTAATTTTAGTTATTTCTTTATTTCTGCTGGGTTTGGGTTTGAATGTTCTTTCTTTTCCAGTTGCTTGAGATGTCCCATTAAGTTGTTGACTTCCTCTCTTTCCATTCTTTTGAGGAAGGCTTGCAATGCTATACATTTCCTCTTAGGACTGCTTTTGCAGTATCCCAGAGGTTCTGATAATTCATGTCTTCATTATCATTTTATTCCAAAAATTTGGTAATTTCCTTCTTAATCTCACCTATGACCCAGTTATCATTCAGCATGACATTATTTAGTTTCCATGATTTTGTATGAATATGCAGATTCTTGTTATTACTGAGTTCAACTTTTAGTCCATGATGGTCTGAGAAAATACAAGGAATAATTTCTATTCTTTTAAATTTGCTGAGGTTAGAATTCTGACCCAAGATTTGATTGATTTTGGAGGATGTTCCGTGGGATGATGATAAGAATGTGTATTCAGTTTTGTTAGGATGAAATGTTCTGTAGATATCTGTTAAATCCAATTGTTGAATCATTAAGTTTAAGTCTAAAATTTCTTTGCTTAGTTTCTTATTAGAGGATCTATCCAACACCGCCAAAGTGGTGTTAAAATCTCCAACTATTATGGTGCTGGGGGAAGTCAAGTTTTCTCATGTCTGTTAGAGTCTGTCTTATAAATTGAGGCACATTCTGTTGGGTGCATAAATGTTAATAATTGAAATCTTATCATGTTGAGTGTTGCCTTTAAGAAATATGAAGTGACAATCCTTATCTTTCTTTACTTTTGTTGGTTTAAAGCCTATTGTATCTGTAAATAAAATTGTAACACCTGGTTTTTCCTGATTTCCTTTTGCCTGAATTATAGATGACCATCCCTGCACCCTGAGTCTATCTTTATCTTTTAAGGTAAGATGAGATTCTTGTATGCAGCAGATATCTGGCCTGAGTTTTGGTATCCAGTCAAAATCCAACCTGTGCCTCTTTAGAGGGAAATTTAAGCCATTCACATTAATTGTAAATATTTATAAGCCTGATAGAATTTTGGGTAGTGAGTTTTTCAAAAGTCCAGTCAACATTTTTAAGTCTTTCACCACTGTGGAAGTTGGAGTTTGATTTACAGTTTCTTTTTCTTTTCTTTTCTTTTTTTTTTTTTTTTGAGACAGAGCTTCAAGCTGTCATCCTGGATAGAGTGCCATGGTATCACAGCTCACAGCAACCTCCAAATCCTGGGCTCAAGTGAGTCTCTTGCCTCTGCCTCCCAAGTAGCTGGGACTGCAGGTGCCCACCACAATGCCCGGCCATTTTTTGGTTGCAGCCGTCATTGTTGTTTGGCGGGCCCCCCGGGCTGGATTCAAACCCACCAGCTCAGGTGTACGTGGCTGGCACCTTAGCCCGCTGAGCCACAGGCGCCGAACCTGATTTACAGTTTCTAAGTGAGTTTACTTTGGTGGTAGAGCATTGTGCTTGTCATTGTGGCGGATGGGTCTGAGAATATCTTGGAGAGCTGGTTTAGTTATGGCAAATTTCTTCAACATGTGAATATCATTAAAGTATTTAATTTCTCCATCATAAATGAAACTGAGTTTAGCTGGATACAGGATCCTGGGTTGAAAGGTATTTTGTTCTTGGAAGTTAAAGGTAAATGACCATCCTCTTCTAGCTTAAAAAGTTTCAGTAGAGAGATCTGCAGTTGTTCTCATATTCTTCCCCTTGTCGGTTATGGTTTTTTTACATCTGCTTGCAGAATTTTCTCCTTCATATAACTTTGGCGATGTTAATTTTAATGTATCTAGGAGATGATTTATTTGGATTGAGTCATGCTAGGATTCTGAAACTCTATGCTGTCTGAATTTCAGCATCTCTTGCCAAGTTTGGGAAGTTCTCCTCTATTATCTCTTGGAGTAGAGCACCTGGGTCTTTAGAAGCAAACTTTTCTCCTTCAGGGATTCTTATAAGGTGAATGTTTGTTCTTTTGGAGTGGTCCCACAATTCTCTCAGGGAATGGTCAGTTTTTGCTCTCCATTTCTCTTCCACTTTGAGCATTTGGGAGCATTCAAAAGCTTTGTCTTCAATGTCAGAGATCTTTTCTTCTACCTGCTCCATTCTGTTACTGAGGGATTCTACTGCATTTCTCAGATCTTTGAGGGCTGTAAGTTCTTACCTCAATGTGTCAAAAATCTTTGGTGATTTTTGTCTGTGAATTCATTGACTTCTTGAGATAACTGTTGAATTACTCCTTGAAATTCTAATTTCATCTTTATCTCCATTCTGTTGATCTTATTTGCCATCCAGATTCTGAACTTGATTTCTGATCTTTCAGCCATTTGTTTATGAATAGGATCATCTGTTGTGTCTGTTTTGTCATTCCTTGGGGGTGTGGATCTACTCTGATTATTCATGTTGCCAGAATTTTTCCGCTGATTCTGCACCATGATTATTCACCATTTGACTAGATGGGCAGGTAAAGTGAAATTGGATTGGGGACTCCTGGAGTTGTAGTTAACCAGCCCTATGCCAAGGATTTGGGACTGGTGACTGTAGCTTTTTCCCCTAAAGCTTTGCAAAGAACCTGTACAGTATTACAGTCTGAGGCAGTGGTGGGTTTAGTTGGCTCTGTTTTGTGTTCAGCTGGTCTTTGTCCAATCATAATGGATCAGTGACTCTGGGTTGAAGTCTAAGCTGTGGAGAAATACAAGCCACTAAGATACCCCGCCCTCCACTGGAAGGGGAAAATCAACCCTTTCCGTTACCATTCACCTGTGAGGGTCCTTGGGTGATTGGCCTAGGTTAGGAGTTCCAAACCAATTGACCCAGTCAGTATGAAGTCTAATGTGGGAGAGTTTGAAAGATCTCAAGGAACTAGATAGCAGAGGTCTACTGGCTGCTCAAATGTGGTTCCTGTGGTGCTCTGTGGAATCAGAAAGACCTGCCCAGTAGCAGAGTTGGACCAGGGGGCTGGTGTCTCTTTTCCAACCTTGCACCTATTTCATGCCCAGTAATTGGTAACCCCATAGGGCTATGGTCCTCCTCCCTCCAATAAGCAGATGTGCTGGGGCTTTGCACCTACCAGCATCAAAGGAAACTCAATGCCCTCTCGGCATGGCCACCACACTGTACTTCCAGCCAACTGGGAGAGCTGAGGCCTGCCTGCCTTGGTTACTAAATGGCAACTGGGGAGTGTTTCACCTGAGCTCAGTGTGAACCTCAGGATAACAAGTCAGCAAATGATTTTTTTCCCTTAGCCACCGTGCCTTTGCACCAGCCACTCTACAGTACTGGTATCCCTACAGGGCAAGGTCTGGCTTCTTCTGGCAGTCCTCAGAGTTAAAGGTGTGCCTTTCCTAGATTAGACCCTGGAGGGATCATTCTGTTGTTGCTGAATCTTCATGGGAGGTGTCCCGGGCAGCTCCCAGGTGGCTCCCATGGCCTGGGAGGCAGCTGTAGTGGTGGGTCCAGCAGCAGGGCAGGGTGTATGGCACACCGTTCTTACAGGGGTGAGTGCCCTGCAGATCCAGCAGGGCGGGCTGCCTGGTGGCTCTGGCAGCTCTGGCAGGGCAGTCACTTGGCACCCTGCTCTGCCAGGATGGGCACAGTCTGGTGGCTCCACCAGGGTGGAGTGTGCTGTTCTGGCAGGGTGAGGGTCATGGCCAGCAGGTCTGGCTGTGCGTGTGGAGGGGGGTGTGGCAAGCAGCTCTGGCAGGGTAGAGCGCAGGTCCCAAGCCTCTTCCCACAGCAGAGCCAAGACAGTTTCTCCCCCTTTGTCCATACTACTGCTGGGCTCACTGTTATAGTGCAGCTTTTCTACCATACCTTTGCCGTGCCCGTTCCTGGCAGTGAACCGCAGACATTCTGTTCTCTACAGGGGTTAGGCTTCTGGACCATCAGGTGAGGGAAAAAGGGTGGACTGGAAGTTCAAAATTGCAGGGAAAATGTTAGTTCAACTTTCATGCCTGGGAAGAGAGTGCTCAGGGTCACAGCATGGTCCCTCTGCAGTAGTAATCCCCACTTCTTGCAACTCTCTCCTGTGGGGTGAGACAAGAGGTCCTCAGTTCACCACTTGCTTGTAGAACCTACAGCAAGCAAACAAAAACAAAAACAACTCTTTTGGAGGAGGGGATGGAAACTTTTCCTTTGGGATGAGTTTTGTACCTGAAAACTGTTTTCTTGAAGTTGCAGCTTGCTCAGCAGAGGTGCAGTTATCACTCCTCTTTCAGCTTGGCTCCCAGTCTTCAGCTTTATTGGGTACTTTCTGGTCATAATCCTTCTCTCTGGGCAGGAGCTTCTGTCAAAAGCTTGCTCCAGTCGGCCATCTTGCCTCTCCTCCTGTCTTGTTATGTTCTAATTTTAATTTTCTTTTTAGACTTCTTTTGATCCACAAGTTTTATATAGACCTCATATAAGTTCTATGACAGCATGTTGTTGGGTTTTGTTTTTTAAGACACTCTGATCATCTTTGCCTTTTAATTTCTATGTTTAGAACATTAAAAAAGTAATTTTTTGATAATTGGATTTATAGCCTTTATTTGTTATTTTCTATTTGTTGCCCTTGTTCTTTGTTTCTTTTGTCTTCTACTCTTTCCGCCTTATCTGGTTTTGAGGATTTTATATGATTCTATTTTCTCTTCTCTCTTAGTATATCAATTTTACTTCTTTTGTCACTCTTTTTAGTGGTTGCTCTTAAGTTTGTAATATACCTTTACAACAGTATTAGTTGTAATTACTGGTTACATTGCTTTAATTGCATTAAATGCTTTTCAGACAAGTTTAGGCATGTTGAGTATAGTATGGGTGTAGTCTAAGAGTTCTCTCAAATAACACTGTATCACTTAATAGGTAGTGCATTGGCCTTCTAAGAATATTCTCACTTTCTTTGTTTTGTTGTTTTGTAACATTCATTTCACTTTCTGATAAGCTATAATGACCAATTTTTTGTAATTATTATTTTTAACAAACTTATCCATTAGATCTATTAAAAAGAAAAAGGATTTTATGTGTTCCTTATAAAATGTCTTATATACTAGCCCTTTTAATTTTAGTAGGATCATCCTAAAAATGGAATTGCTGGGTCAGAGGGAATGTACATTTAAAATGTTAAAGGTCCTGCCAGATTACTTTTCAAAATATTGATGAGTTTTGCCTTCTTGCCAGTAGTCTATGAGAAGTATGAGGATTGACCTTTTTATATTCTTTTCAGGACTTCATAATCCGTTTATAAATGTTTTGGTAACCTAATGAGTGAAAGATCTTGCTTTGTTTATGTTTACTACTTTGATTCATACTTTATAAGTCATCATATTGAGTTTGAGAATCTCATTGCTCCTGTGGAGAAATGATTATTGGTTATTTTAATTTACTTGGTTGTAGTGTTTCTTTCAATATCATTTGTCAATTTTTAATTTGAGCTGTCATTGATTCAAAGTTATATATGCACACAGGGAACATAAGGCTTATTATAAAAAGCAGCAGTTCCTTCCCTGCTCTCCAGAGAAGACTTTCAGCTGTTTTGGTTATTTTCTTTAGTATTTATCTCTCATCAAATAATATGCTTATAATATGTTTATTTTTTAGTGTTAGGCATTGTCCATTGTCTAATTATAACAATTTACCAGTATTCCCTGCTTCCTCTATTACACACAAAAATACATCTAAACATCTGGTCCCCCTTTTCCTCATCAGTGCAATACTGTTGTGTAGTAGCCTTAGCTAGAGTCATGTTGGATCCACCTTGTGAGCATTCTTCACACTGAACCAGTGAAACTTCTTTCAGTATATTTAATACAAGATAAATTCTATCAATTTAATTTATTTAAAGACATCCATCTTTCAACCTTCTGGCCTACTTTGTTTAGGACTGGTTTCTCCCTTGCTCTTGTACATAGCTTTTTAGTCTGGAAACATCTTTTCTCATCACTATGAGGTAGCCTTATTTTTTATTTCCTTTTCTCTAGAGTTTTTTGTTTGTTTTTTCTTGGCTCTTACTATTCTGAAATGTTATGATGATTCTTTGTGGAGTTTTATTTATTTGATGTACCTATTTAAAATTGACATGTTTATATTGATGGACATTTTTAACTTGAAGATTCATGCCTTCTAATTTGGGTGAAAATAGTTCTTGTTACCTTTTGCTTTCTGACATTCTGTTATTTGGATTTAGATTTCCTTTCCTCTCTTTTTGTGGGAGAAGTAGTCCTTCACTTTATTTTCCATCTGTTTATTGAAATTGAATGTTTTTATGTAAGTTTTTCCCCTTTTTTTTAGCTGTTTTGGTTGCTTGTGTAGAAGAGCACAGTCTTATTCTGAAATATCCTGTTCTTTTTAATACAATAAATTTTTTTACCACTGTGAAGGTAATGAAATTTTTCATCTGTCATATTTTTTCTTTCCTCCTAATTTTCTTTTTGTTATTTCTTATTGTGGTCTCTATCTTTTAAATTGGAGGTTTATTTAAATATTTTAAAGTCAGTGATGCTTTAGGTGTTTGTCCTCCTGACATCTCACATTGAAATTTGATTCCTAATATTGAATGTGTGGCCTGGTAAGGGAGGTGTTTGGATGATGAGGTCAGATCCCTCATGAAATTTTTGGGGCCCTTCCCATGATAGAATGAGTTCTCACTTTACTAGTTAGCTGGAGAGCTAGTTGTTGAAGAGAGCCTAAAACCACCTCCTTCTTCACTTGCCCTCTCTTTTGCCTTTCCTATTCCACTGTGACTGGAAGCTCCCTGAAACCTACACCAGAAACAGATGCTTCTGGTGTGATGCTTCTTTTATAGCTTGCAGAATCATGAGCTAAAAAAAAAATTTCTTTTTTTTGCTAATTACCCATCTTTATGCATTTTTTTTTTTTTGTAATAGAGCAAATTGGACTAATGCAGTTAGTAAAAAAGCTCCTTGAAAACTGCAAGAAAGTAGGACTTATAATTTGTGGCTTTTACGATAGTGGAACCTTGCCATTGCATTTTATTGAGAAATCCATAATGTGTGTATCTTTGCTTTTTCCTATTTTATTTTATTGTCAGATTTTATAGAAAAGCCTCTTATAGTTATATAAGGAGTATAAGCCTTGCAGGAGAATAAGGCTGAATGGACCTGGTAATGGGTCTTAAGGTTTAGAATATACACTTCGGTTTAATCCTGTAGTATCTTCTAGTATCTGTTTTTTTGATCTCTGACTCTTTTCTAGGAATCACACTGGGCTAACTGCATAAAATGTGGAAGGGAATCTGAGGTCAAACTCCTTTTTAAATTGACTTTTAGGTAGCTCTTCTGTTTTTAGCCCCACTTTTATCCCAAACAGAGAGATAAAGTTTCAGTGAAATAAATCATGCTGATCCTGTTTTTCACCCTGTAGTTAATGATTGAGGTTTTCTATGCCCCAAGTTACTCCTTGCTTTTCTGCTTTTCAGGTCTGAACATTTTACACCCTTATTTCTTTACATTCTCCTTGTCTTTGGGGTTATATGGTTTTGAAAAATTCAAATTCCAATTGCATTAGAATTTAGTATTTATGGAGGGATCAGATATATATGTTCCATCTACCATAGTTAAGTGGAGGTTTATATCACTAAATTTTTTTTTTAATTAGGAAACTAATTTAAGTAATTAACTTTTTTCATGATTTCTAAGATTTCTTTTTGTTGTATACCACTTAACCCTATTTAGATTTCTTTCTTTCTTTTTTTTTTTTTTTTTTTTTTTGTAGAGACAGAGTCTCACTTTATCATCCTTGGTAGAGTGCTGTGGCATCACACAGCTCACAGCAACTTCCAACTCCTGGGCTTAGGCGATTCTCTTGCCTCAGCTTCCCGAGTAGCTGGGACTACAGGTGCCCACCACAATACCCGGCTATTTTTCTGTTTCTGAAGTTCTGCCGAGGTTGGGTTTGAACCTGCCACCTTTGGTATATAGGGGTGGCGCCCTACTCGATGAGCCACAGGCACTGCTCTAGATTTCTTTCTTATACAGACATCACTAAATTTCATGTAGTCTTATTTTACCCAATTTTTATCTTTATGATTTCTACATTTGTTTTTCTAAGGGGTCTAACATTGAAGTTACATAGATAAAACATAAATAATATTTAGAATTTATTTTTTTCCAATTAAAAATACATGTTCTGATTATTGATTTTAGCAAAAGACTAGAATCATCTCAAATGTAGGGTAACAAGAGGCTCGTTATTGGTCTCACAATGGAACATTGAGCAGCTAGCTGTAAAAAAGAATTAGGGATATTTTTGTGTACTGCTGTGGAGTTATCTTCAGGATATATTGTTAAGTGAAATAAAAAAACACGATGTTTGTAGAATGGTCCCTTTAGTATCATTTGTTTATATTTTAAAAAAGGAATGACAAATGGAGAAACAAAACTGATGAAAGTAGTTAGTATTGGGGAGGGAAGAGAATCGTGGAAATTGGGTTATACCTTAACTGTTATACTTAGGTTTAATTTTGGAATCATGTAGCTATTTTACATATGATAAATAAAACAAAATTAAGTCAGAAAGGAAAATGAAGTCACAATTTTTAAAAGATGCAAGCGAATGGATAAGTAACTTAACTATCAGGCAATCAAGTTAATGATACACCCCCACAGAGAAGCAAATTATGTCAAGTTATCTAATTTTGATTGTAAATTCTAGTGGGATATATTCTAAGGTTAAAAAAAATCCTTAAAATGATTTTAAACTGTAAGCAATAAATATTTAGAAGTAATTTTTGTGTTGCTATTTTGAAACTATTATGTATAATTGTGATAGCAAATAAGTAATTATATTAAAGTAATGGAGAAGGAACATTTTCAACATATGAAAAAGAGATAAAGGTATAATAACTAGTTGAAAAACCTGAATCTTCAGTTCATAATAAAAATTAAATTATGCCCTTATTTTTTTCCTCTTAAGCTACATATTACTTAGCTACCATTGACTAGCCCTAAAAGTAATTGTTTTCCTTATGAAGGAGGTTAAAAAAAAGGTTATAGATGTCTTTTTGTCCTGTGAAGAGGTGGGAATCCTTAAAGAAATGGATGATTTGGGTGTCTGATCCAGGAAATGTGGAGGAGGTCCCTGGGATATCTTAACTGTTCTAGCAAACAAAGAAGATGCATAAGACCAGTGGGATAGTATCAAAAGGTGATCTCAGATGAGGGAGGGGTGGGTAAAGGAATAGCAGAGAGAGGGAAGGAGTGAGGGGGTGGGGTCTTGGTGTATGCCACACCTTTTGGGGGCAAAACACAATTGTAAGAGGGACTTTACCTAACAAATGCAATCAGTATAACCTAGATTCTTGTAACTTCAATGAATCCCCAACAATAATAAACAAACAAACAAACAACAACAAACAAGTGATCTCAGAGCTAGCCAGAAGGGGTCTTATACTGGCTGAAGAGGGGCAATTTGAGGATCAAAAAAATAATAATTGTAATGGGTTGAAATATATAAGGTGTATAAAAAATACTTGAGTATAAAAGGTAACAAAATATAAACATCCAGCAAAAATAGACTACCATTTATGTGTTCAGGTTGCTAGGGCACACAACTCAAATTGCTTTGCAAACTGATGAAATTTAAACATTTTTCTAGTCTTTCTTATACAAACTGTAATTTTAGTGTAACTAAAAAGTTATTGAAGAATAGTCCTTCGTAGAAGAATTCTAGCTAATAAATGCCAAGACACGGTCTAATTGGAAAATCACCATTTGGTAATTCTTGATCTAGTGGATCTAGGAAATGATCACCAATGAGTACTAAAATCATTAAGTAAAAGTTTGATAGGATGAGGCTACTTTTTGAAGAGGTCAGGCTGATAAGATCACAACAATTGATTTTTAGCACCATTAAAATTGGTACATCTAGATATGTGCCTCACACAATAGGAGATCCACAGCAATAACCAACTATGAGGTTCTCTTAGAAAGGACAAAAAGGAAGACAAATAAAAGAAATTGAACTTAAATCTAATTAAGCCTCTAGATCTAATGATCATTTTATAGGACATGTGAGGAACTAGAGAAATATGTTAAATGATACCAAGGTGAAATAGTTATCCAAATAAAGAAAATTAACTTTTCTCCAACACATTGTTGACATTGAGAAAGAAAAAGAGGGTCCTAATAACCACTCTAAGCTAATTCACACTATGGAACTTATTTGAATTCTGAATTGGGCAAATCAGTTATAAAAGGACATTTTTAATACAGTCAGGAGAATTTTGATACAGGCTAACAAATGATATTAAGACATTTTAATTAATTTTGTTTAAAGGTGAAACTTTTATGAATTAGAGATAGACATTGAATGAAATAACACATCTGAAATTTTTATCATATTCATGTTGAGTGCAGGGAGAGAGGTCAGGGAATAAATAGATCAAAACAAGACTGGCAAACTGTTTATAATTGGTGATTCAGTACCCTATTCTAACTACTTCTAATTGTTGATTTTTTTTATTTGTTTAAAAAATAAAAAATTAGAAGATGTAATTTAAAATGTGATGCTCTGGAGCCAGAAAGCCGGGTTGAGTCCTAGTTTCACCTCTTACTAGCTGTGTCCAAGTTATCTCTTTAAGATTTACCTGTATTTCCTTATTTGTAAAAATTGAATAATAATATACCTTCATAGTGTTATTGTAAGAATGAATTAATACACTTAAAATATTTAACAGTGGTGCCTGGCACATTATAAGCATTTGTTAAGTTCTTATGTGTTATTACTCATCTATTATTACCACTATAAGCATTTCAGGCTTTGAAACTGGGGAACTAAGTATTGTTAATGGGAAGGAGAATGTGTCAGTAAGTGATAGGAATAGAGAAGTTTACGGTAATGTTTCATTGCAGAAAATTGAGAAGACTTACACATATATGGGCATGACCCTATGGAGTCTATAATCTTTTAAGTGTATAGCCCTGTTTATATATATTTCTCCATTCTCCTGGACCTATTTTTATTACTAGATCCCTGAACATGGGTGGGAACAGGAACATGTCTAAAATAAGCTGGAGGAAGACCAAAAGGGAGCCAAGGAAATAGTTTTTGTGACAAGAGCAGCCTTTTTGATAGTGCTTTATGAAATCAAGATTATATCATGTTGGAATTACTTTTAGGTGTCATCTTTTAGTCCTACAGGTGCTCATATAATTGCTCGGTTTTCGAAAAAACTACTTGATGAAGATATTTCTATTTTTCCTGGATCGGAAATGCTGCCTGTGGTTAAAGGAGCTTTTATTTCTGTGTGTCGTCAAATATATAGTACATGCGAAGGCTTACAGGTGTTGATTCCTTATAATTTGCATGAATCTATAGCAAAGGCATGGAAGAAGGTATGTATTTTCAAGCTTCCTTTTTCCTTCCTACAAATCTTTTTTCAAATGTAGTTACCATTATAGTTTTATATTATGGAAAAATACATATTATATTAGTATAAATATGACTTTAGCATCACAGTAGTCCAAAAGCGTCTTCATTTGGTACAAGATGACTTCAGTACCTCCTCTCACAATGGGAAAATGTTCTAAGACTTAACTAGTTACTACAAAGTCTTTCCTTCTGGTAAGAGAGGCTTTAGATGAATTATCCTTTCATAAACTTAACACCCTCCTTTGGAAGTTATTTTTGAAAAATTTTTAAGGACAGCTGGGTTCTTATTATGAATACTGGAGAACACAAAGTAGCTAATAGCCATGTAAAGTATACATCAGTGTCCTGCAAGTGTCCCCCCCACCCATTTTATAAGGTTTATTTATGAAATTCTTTACATCATACTAACTACCAAATATTTTAAATTTTGAAGGTAACTTAATCTTGATTTTATTACATTAGGATAATAATTTACTAGAAAGGATCTTATGAATAATGCTATCAATGAAAAAAGAATAATGTAAGTAACTTGTTATTTTTTAGACAAGTTTGCTGTCAGAAAGAATTCCTACCCCAGTAGAGGGTTCTGATTCTGTTTCTTCATTAACCCAGGAATCTCAAAACATGTAAGTACAATTGGTTAGACATCTGTTTATCACATTTGCTGAAATACTTTTAAAACTGTTGAAATGTCATAGAATCAGACAGCAAAAATGTTTCATAGGAAGGCAAGTATATATATATGGCATATAAGTATATATATATATAGGTTCAAGGAAAATTACAGTCTGGAGGAACTGTACAGATCATATGATACTTAAAACCTTTAAAAATATTAGTGAGATTCATTTTACCTGCTTAATTCTGTATTTAAATTTTGGATTTGTAAACCTGATATATTATAATGTTTACAGGAAATTTGGAAGATCATCAAATTGGAAAGCTAACTAGAGAGTTCAAAAGAAATAAGATGTTTTCAAGTGTCAATGAAGTCCATTTGTACTTAAAATATGATTTTTTAAAAGTGCAGTAGGTATGCATTTTAATTAGGTTTGGCATTGAAAAGTTATTTAAATCACCGTTAATATCAAATTTTAATTTAAACCTCTCTGTTTCTTTGTATAACAATAGGATAGGGAGTAAGATTAATGGGGAAATGTATATATTAAATTAACGCTTAGTTGATATATGGTCCTGGATTCTCTTCTTGTATATTTGAATGTTGCTGTAGGCTAATTATTAGGCAGAACTTTAAAGGCAATTGTTAAAGAAATGTTGAGGTTAATTTTTTTTTAATTAGGAATAGTTTAAAACTTAACTATTAAAAAAATAGGTTTTTTTGTAGTTAAAACACATACAAAAAAAAAAAACCAACCTTGGGCATTTCCTTAATAGTCTAATGGTTCAACAAATAGTTAATTCTCTAAACATTTGCTATAATTTTTTTGTAATGTAACTGTCACACACTTAAAGCAACTGCTAGTTGTTTTTTTTTCTTTTTTGTATGGAGGAGGTGAGAAAAGTATTCTTCTGCAATTCATTTTAGAGTAATGTTTAGATTGTTTTCTTTTGAAATCCTCCATGGTAGTTTCTTTCTTTTCAATTTTTTTCATTCATTTATTTTCTACTCATTTATGCAGGTGTTTATTGGACCAAATGGTCTGCTGAGTTTTGAGCATACTCATAAATTATGGAGAGCATATTATGTAGTGTAGAATATGAATAAATAAATGCAATTTGGCAATATAGTTTGTTACATTTATATGATATGGGTTATAGAGAGTCTGTTACAAATCATCTTCTGTGGGGATCCTTTCCAGAAGTTATTGTCAAGCTAAGTTATAAAGAATACATGGATATTAATTGTGTAAAAAAGGGGATAGGAACATTATTAATAGTACATGTTGAAGATACAGTATGCTCAATAAGTTAGAAATAAGAAGGACTATGATTAATGTATTTAACATATTTTATTGTCAGTATTATTTTTAGCTTGAGAGAGCTGATAAATTTATATCCCACTCATTCCTCCCTGAAGCAGTTAAGAGAGGTAAGAAGCCAAACAAATCAGAACACCGAATAATATTGTCTTCCTAATATTGATCTGAGGAATTAGACAGATTTAATCTAGGGAAACAACAGACCGCCATTGGCTTCCCTGACAGGCATCTTTTACTACCATCTAACTAACTAGGTGGCGTAACAGAGCAGAATGTGTGCTCCTTGTAGGTAGATGGATCATAATAAGGAAGTAAACTGAAAGAAGCAATGCTTAGCCAAGCAGATTAGGTCATTCTCCAAATCTTTTTGTTTTCTTCTTCTGTGGAAAGAGAAGAGTAGGTGATTGGATGGAGAGAAATAAACAGTGTTAACTGGGAAACTGCTTCACAGGAACAGATATTAATTTTTGTTAAATCTTGTTATCTTAATAAAAATCTTTATCTTTTGTTAAATCTTGTTATATTAATATCTGTTCCCTAGAGGAACAGATCTTGTTTTATCTTGTTTTAGAAAAACAAGATTTAACAAAATTTTTGGTAAAATTGAACTATTGATTCTTATTTTTGTCACCAAAGTTATATAATTATCTTGTAGAAGGAGTTGAGTATCTTTTCTATTTCTGCTTTAATTGAGATAGTTGGTATGAAATAGGTGTTGTTTCTTGACTGTTTTTTAAAACTTGAATGTAAAATGATGTGGAACAATTAACTAGACTAGCTTCTTGCCAGCACATAGCAGACACCTGATAACTATTTTTTGAATGCATGAATTAATTAATGAATGATATTTCTCTTAACCCAAGACCCTATTTTCTAAGTGGCACCTACAGTAAGCTTTGGGATTTCTTTATATGTCTGTTAACCCTCTTTGTTCTAGGCTCACTCACATTTAAGTACTTTGTATTTTTGTGTAGTTTCTATTTAGAGCAATTGTCCAGTTTTGTCATAGGGATGTTAAAGTCCCTGACTATTATGGTGTTTTGGGATACCATATTGCTCTGACCAATCAAGGTCTATTTTATCAATCTGGGAGCATTGAGGTTGGATGCATAAATATTTAAGATTGAGAAGTCTTATTGTATTGTTCCTTTGACCAATATAAAGTGACCATCCTTCTCTTTCTTAACTTTACTAAAGGTCCCAACTTTAGTTGCTTTAAATCCACTTGTACCTGAAAATAAGATTGAAACCCTTCCTTTCTTCTGATTTCTATTTGCTTGAAATACTGTGTTCCATCCCTTGACCCAGAGTCTTGATTTGTTCTTCAAGGCTAGATGTGTCTCCTAGGGACAGTATATGAATAGCTTGTGCTTTTTTATCTAGTTAGCCAGCCTGTGCCACTTGAGCGGTGAATTCAGTCCATGGACATTTATTGAGAGTATTGATAAGTGTGGTAGAGTTCTATTTATCTTATTTTGTGAAAGTCCATTGTGTAGTTTTATTCTTTGTGCCTTTGTGAAAGCTAAGTTTTGACCTTTAGCTACTGGGTGTTTACTTTGCTGGTGGTCCATTGTTATGGTCAGTGTTGACAGTAAGTTTAGGGAGAGGGCATTTCCTGCAGAGCTGGTTTTATTATGATGAATTTCCTCAGCAGCTTGTATAACTGCAAAAGATTTGATTTCTCCATTGATTTTGAAGCTTAGTTTAGCAGGATACAGAATCAGAATTCTGGGCTGAAAATTGTTTTGTTTAAGAATATTGAAGGTGGATGACCGTGCTTTTCTGGCTTGGAAGATTTCAGTTGAAAAGTCTGCTGTCATTCTAATGGTTCTACCTCTGTAGGTCAGTTGGCGCTTCTTCCTGGATGTGTGCAGAATTTTTTCTTTCATCTTGGCTGTGTCTTGGAAAGACTCTGTTTGAGTTAAGACTCTGTTTGAGTTGAGGTGATCCAGGGTTTGAAATCCATCTGAAGGAGTATGTTGTGATCTTTAGTAAAACTTGGGAAGTTTTTATTTATGATAATCTCCAGTAGGGCTTCCATTCCTTTGGGACAATCTTCTTTCCCTTTCAGGAATCCCTATTATTTGTATGTTTGAACACTTTATGGAGTCTCATAGTTCTCCAAGCATCTGTTCTGCTTTCTCTTTCTCCTTTTCTGCCTCTTTAAATACTTGAGTTAACTCAAACACTTTGTCTTATAACTCTAATGTCTTTCTTCTCCATGGTCTAACCTACTTTTGTTTTTTTCTTTTGCTTCTTTTCATGCCCTCATTGTCTCCTTCATTTCCTTAAGCTCCACAATACTTTTTTCTGTATTCTACATATCTCTCATCTGATTTTTGGTTTTGTCTTTCCATTGTCTCATCCTTTCGTTTTATTGTCTTTATCATATTTTATTGTCCTTTCCATAGTTTAAATTCCCTTTTGGTCAAGTCCATTAATTCTTTATAGGTTGAGTCTTTTGCAGTAGTTGCCTTATGGTCCCTTGGGAGAATTCCTCTGTTTTGGCTTTTCATGTTGCCTGAACTTTTCTGTTGGTTTCTCCTCCTCTATTCTTTCTTCTTGTTTACCTCCTTGTCCTCCTTTTCCTTCTCACTACCTCCTTTGCTTTAAACTTTAACCTTGTCTCAGAGCTTAGCTCTTAATGTTGCCTCAGCCTGAGCAAAGCCAAATAAACAGAAGTCCTTGCTCTTGATGAGAATATGTTGCAATATATTGCTGGGACACCAGATGGCACTCTGGGTTTTTTTTAGGAGATAGCACAGGCAGTAGCCTCTGTGGTTCTTATTCTAAACTTAGTTGCCTTTGCTGATCACCTGACTGTTTCCTTGGCATTCAGACCTTGTTGTGTTGAGATCTTAAAGCTCACAAGACTCCTTCAAGGGCAGGTTTTACAGTGGTCCCAACTCCATTTGCTATGGGGTGTGGAAATCCCTCAGCATGTCCCAAGAGTGGAGTTCTGATCCCAGCAGGCAGAATTAAGACAACCCTACTTTAGGTCTCTGCTAAGACCTACTCATGACCTTCCCAGAATGGCAGACCCCTGGCAACTGAGATCGTCTCAGTATGACTGCCTTATTAGCCACCAAACTGATGGCAAATCCACTCCAACTGGCATTCATATCTGGTTGCTGTGTACTTTTCAAGTCTTCCCACTTTTCCAAGCTTTCCACTCAATGTGCAGCTTCCCCCAACAACTGAAAACTCCAGAAAGACTTCTTCCCATCTGAACTTCTGTGGGGGTCCAGGCAGCCCCAGCCAGTTGCAGTCACTTGCCTAATTCATCAGATTTCTACTACTCCAGATCTTATGCTGTATCCAACTCACCATCAGCTCACCACCTGCTCGCTCTGCTCCCTGAGCTATGTCTCTGGATAAGGTTCCCTGTACAAGTATGGCTGGGTTCTTTTTTTCCTCAGTTGTTCTAGAACAGCTCAGCTGAACAAGCCTTCTGGTCCACCATTTTGCTCTGCCTCTCCAATCCCTTTACTTTCTAGAGTAGTAGATTTTGTGTTTTTACCTACTCTCTAAATCTGTATTTTTTGTATTGGATAAGGTTAGGTTTTTCTCACTTCTGTGATATAGATATGTTTGGAACTTACTTTTTTCTTTATTTTGTATTTTCTTTTTGTTTACTTTCTTTAAAAGGTTTATTGACTTATAGATTGATACAATTTTCTTTAATTCTAATTTTCCTGTTTCATTGTTTGTTTTAAAATTGTAGTATTTCTAGTTTTTAAAAAGTGGTTATTCTTAAGATATCAATATATATACTTAATACATTGTAGTATACTATATATCTTTTTAAAAAGCAAATATAAAGTAATTAGTATTAATTAGGTATTTGTGTCATGTTTTGAAATGCAGCGTGGATTTTAGCACACTTTGACTAGTCATTGATCCTAAAACCTTTCATAATTCTGTCTTGTTTAGTTATAATCACTTTTTCTTTTCATTATCAAATTTTACACTTGCTGACATTTACTTTTTAAAATTCTGTTTGTTGAAACTGTGGCCTATTTCTGATGGTCTTACTTCTTTTTTACCTTTATGAAGTACTTTTAAGTTGCCAAACAAGGTTATCCTTTAATTGTTCCTTAAAATTTGTGGGTTACAAATTGCCTGGATCTTTTTATGTCTTAAAATAATTGTTTTCCTTCCAAGCTACACAGATACTATCTTCTTCATACATATATTCTCACTCTTAAATGGTACTTTATCTGGGTATAAATATTTAGGTAGACAATTATTTCTCATCATTAATATTTGAAGCTATTACTCCATTGTCTGGAATACATAGTTACTGATAAATCTGTCAGCATAATCATTTCTTTTTTAGGTCATATCTATCTTTTTTTTTTGATGTTTGCTCTTTCTGTGTTATGTGATTTAAATTTATCCTGCTTGGTACTTTGGACCATCTTTTAATCCATAGCCTCAATTGAAAAATTTTAAAATTTGTAATTAAAAATAATAATTGTATATATTTATGGAATACAATGCTTTTTAAGTATTTCTCTCATTTTTTTCTGAAGAAAGTTATTGCCCTTCCTTGTAGAAGTGTTCTAAGAAAAAATATCATCCCTCAAAGTAAAATAAATTAGCCTATGAAAATTAAAAAGATAGAATATTATAAAAGTATTATATGCTTTGAAAGTGAGAAGACACATTCCTTATCATGAAAAGTATGGATGCTAACCATGGAAATTTGAGGCTCAGGGAGTCCAGGCATAGCAGAATTATAATAGGAAAATAAAATGAAATTAAGCCTTGGATGGGAGAACCTATGTTTAATAAAAATGCTGACATATACAGTTAATTTTTTTTTTTTTTTTATTAAATCACAGCTGCGTACATTAGTGCAGTCAAGGGGTACAATGTTCTGGTTTCATATACAATCTGAAATGTTTTCATCAAACTGTTTAACATAACCTTCATGGCATTTTCTTTTTATACAGTTAATTTTTGATTCAGTGAAGGAAAATTATTAGTATAGAAGATGTAAGAATAAAAAAATTCACTAACAATGAAACCATGCCTTTTATCTGATTTTTAAATATTTATTGAGTGACTTGTAATGAATATGTACTCTATAGATTTCATTATCAGCAGTATTAATCTAAGAGATTCTTTACAGTTTTAAGTATACTCAAGAAAGTTCTATGTTTCTTGTTTCTTGTGTCTGTTTTAGTATGGCTTGGGAAGAGAATTTGTTAGATGATTTACTAAATTTTGCTGCCACCCCCAAAGGATTACTACTTCTTCAAAGAACAGGTGCCATCAATGAATGTGTGACATTTATGTTCAGCCAATATTCGAAAAAATTACAGGTATGAATTACCATCTGCCATAAGCAAAAAAAAATTTTTTGTTGTAAAAGACATTAAGAACATTATTCTGTTTTCTGTGCATGAAGAAGTTATTAAACCTCAATTAAAAAGCCATATAGCATTGTTATATTTAGCTTGATTTTTTTTTTTAAGGAAAACATTTGTGATTTAATATCGGTGTCTATGGCTTTATTTAAAGAATTGCAAACAATGAGACAGAATTGAAAAATCCCAGTAATCATCCAGGTGTTTCATAAATATGATGAAACATCTTTATATTCTAAAACTAGCCAGAACTTCTAGGGAAAAAGAAAAAAACCTTTTGGATCTAATGTGTGTGTCAATTTGTCTTGTAGTTTCAAACAAATAAAAATATTTGTGGAGGAAAAATTCTGTTATTCTACCATTACCCAAAATTTATAATATAATTTAGCCTTAAAAAGTGAGAAGCCACTAATTTGTATTCAGTTTTTTTCCATTTTCTATAAATATTCCTAGAGTTTGGGAGTTTTTTAGGATCTTGGGTATGCTTTTAAACTATTTTTCTAGGTTGGTTTTGCTGTTCTTATCATCTTGAGGGAATATATAGTGTACCAATTTCTAAAAACCCCAGTAACTCTACATATGACATATATGCTGTGTGTTCTTGCTTATCATCTGTGTTCCTTATTTATCATGTTAGATCAGTGGACACAAAAAATTTGACTATGGAGTTTTATTTACACAAGTAGCATCAACAGCCCCAGGAGCTACAGCACTACAAAATTCAGGTAAGTTTTCTCTTTTACTTAGTATTATAACTATTTTAAATAAAATGAACAAATCATTTGAAAACTTAACTGGCATGATCAACTATCAAGATACTCTAAATTTCGATTTACCATGTTAGATCTCATGATAAAGAAAATTCCAGGGTTTTCTTTTAGTCTGCTTCTTTTCTAAAATTCCACTGGGATTTTTTTTTTTTCTGTGAAAAAAAATTCTTGTTCTTTGTCCTTAGAACAATTGTACTTAATGAACTAAACTGAAACATTCTTGATGTTTTTAAAATGCTTCCTCATCTTATAAATCAGAAGGATATTATTCTTTTAGTATAATCACTTCTAATAGGATTACCTAATTCTCAATTTCAGTGACTTGTGTATACATCAGAATTTACACTCATGATAGTAATTACAAATACATACAGTTTCCTTTTGCTCTTTCTTTCTCTTCCCTTCTTGAAGGCATTTGCCACAACACTTAGCTTTCACACTATCTCTGAAGTTGGCAATCAGTATGTGTTCTGTAGAATCAGTTAGATCTGTGAGGAATTAAAACACTGTGGGAATTTATTTAGTATGTCGTATGTTAAGGTTATCTGAGCTTTGAAAAAGGTATGATCCCTAATAAAGATGCTTTGATAACATTTTTTAAGGCTTAGAGTTGAATCATAGTATCAGTAATCACTATCGAGTCTCTGCTTAAATGAAAATATTTTCTTATAGTGTATTTTAAATTTATATTTTGACTGAATTAATTTCAACTACTTGTATTATAAAATATGTTTCTTGGCAACAGTTAACCTAAATTGAACCACATATTTTTCCCTTTTATTGAGAATAAAATGCACTTAGCATAATTTTCAGGGCCCATTCATTGAAGCATTTGGAGACTGGATTTAATCTTGTATCTCACCCTTAGTCAAGTCATTTAGCTTTTTGAGCCTCATAGCGTCAAACTTTTATAAGAGGGTTAAATGGAATTTTTCACAGGACAGAGGAAGGAAGACTACTGCTACCCAATCTCCCATGATGTCTTAGGTACTATATTAGGAACTTCATGCATTTCATCATTATATACTTCATAAAGGCAACTGTGGAATGTAGCATCATTATTTCAACTTCAAATGGAGGAACTGGGAATCTAGGAATCTGAGGGATTTCTCCAAGGACTTAGAACTCAGATTTTCTTGATCGTAGAGCCCGTATTTTCTTCTGTTATACTAGAGGACCCTTTCTTGTCCAATATTGTTCTTATGAACTTAATTAATGATTAGATGTTATATTTTTTACTCTCTTTCATATGATTTGATTTTTCATAGAAGAATTTAATCAGTTAAATATTCATAACATAGATATCATTCATAGATCTGACTTATGAAAATTTATAGACTATATTTGAGGCAAAAGTATGATATGTAGTATTTTTTTCAACCACATGGGATTACAAAAATAGTAACAAAGTAAGTATGTTTCCTTATTCCAATATAACTATTTGGATGCCTGCCTTGCCTGCAGATCTTTCCTTTTCTCCTCCTGCCATCCCATAAATACACAACCTTTCAGGCTGCCTTACATTGTTGGGCCATTTGAAGAACCAGGTGTAAGCCTTATAATTTTTCAGAAAAACATACCCAGAAGTTATTGGTAAAAAGGTAAAAGCTGAGGCTAGAAACTTAGTAGTCGTCTAGGGAAATAGAAGTCTCTCAGAATTTCATTATTACAGAGTATTATGATAATGAAGTATCAATAAAAGTATGTTAGAGATTACTTCTTGTATAGGATGCAAGTATATGTGTTCTATCAGAGTAGAACAGTCTTATCAGAGGGATAATCATATCTTTCCCTCATAATCCAAAGAAATTTTATTCTGTAAATATGATATAAAATAATCTTTCTTAGGGTTTATTAATGCACTTATAACCGAGTTATGGTCCAATCTGGAATATGGAAGAGATGATGTTAGGGTAACCCATCCCAGATCTACTCCGGTGGATCCTATTGACCGAAGTTGTCAGAAGGTAAGAATTGATTAATCTATATAATAATACACAGATTTGAAAATGTATCTCACAGAAATGACTTCATCTGTACTTTATCTATATTCATTTACAACCAGCTGCCTTTCTTATGTCTGTTTGTCCCTTCTTTATTCATTTCCAAACTGTTATTTTTTATTTATATAATGATTTTAGTGAACAATAGAAATACCAGTCTTTCTTGGGAATAATATTTTGGAAGGATGCTTTTCTTTTATAGTTTTTGTATTAGTTTTCTTCCTTTAATACAAAGTAATGCACCAGGCGTAGAATGACAAAATAGACAAATTAATGAAAGAAAAATCAACCAAACAAAATAAAAATTAAAGAAACCCTTGAGCTTGAATCTATTAGAAAACAGGGTTATTTAAAGGAAATCTTGGCAGAGAGAAGATGCTGTCATTTAGAATAGTGTGACAAATATTTTTGAAATATCTATACTAGGTACTAATATAATTCAATGGCTTTTACATATTTAACATATTCTCCAAATTTAACTAAAATGAAGCAATGCTTCCTAACTTTGACTTAATGATAATCTAGACAATTTTGATTCATAAGATGTCATGAAATTATTTTGAAAAACAAATACATCTCCAACATTTCAGAAATTTCTCTTTCTGGATTGGTAACTAGTTAATTCTTATAGGAATCACTTGCAAACTTTGAAAAAATAATTTAAAAATCAAGTTAAAAGCATTGGAATGACCCAAACTAGGCAGAAAATGGAGAGGAATTAATATATGGATGAAGAGCGTGGTATTGTGTGAGATTCTGGATTTAACAGACTTTTACTAAGTGGCAAGTACAGTTTGTGCTCCACAGATAGAAATCCACAATCCAACAAACCTGAAGAAGCAGACTACTAAGTTCAGGGTTACATGGTGGCTGGATACAGGAAGTCAAGGTTTGGAGGCTGAAAAGAGAGCCATAGGAGGTCTCTTTAAACTCTGTGTATACATTTTGCTCAAATATGTGGCTAAACTTTCAACTATGCATTTAAACTTCACAGAAGATGCCAGAGGCTACCCATGACTGGTATGAAGTTTAGAGTTTAAATTTAGCCAGTGCAACTGCTAAATTAAAAATCTTTACTTTTGTGGGGGAATATGACAGAATCCATAATCTCAACCACATATACTCACAATGTGTAGGATACAACTTACATTACTAGACATCTGAAGAAAAAGGGAGATGTGACTTATGTTCAAGAAAAAACAGGGGTTATGAAATAAAGAATTTTTAAGTGGTTATTATAAGTAGAATATAAGGAAAATATACTTAAAATGAATGAACAAATCAGAAATCGCAGTAAAGAAATAGAAACTATATAAAAAAATAAAAATTGTAGAATTAAAGTGTGTGAAATAAAATTTCTATGTGAGTTTAACAGAATATTTGAACATGATAGAAGAAATAATCAGTGAACTTGGGACAGGTCAATAGATGTTACACAATCTAAGGAATAGAGAATAATATATTAGACCATGTCAAAAGATTTAACATGTATATTATTGGTTTGCCAGAAATACATAAGAAAGAAGGGAAGAGAAAAATATTTAACTACATGATTGTTAAAAATCACCAGATTTATTGAAATATTTGAAGTTGAAGATAAACCATGTATCTCAGGGGGGGATTATGAAAAGGGTGAAAATAAAGGAAATCCACATTAAGGCTTATTATAGACAAACTGCTAAAAAAGCAAAGAGAAAGAGAAAAATCTTAAAAGAAGCTTTAGCAAAACTACATATTACACATAGGGGATTAGCAGAAAAGTTTGCTAATGTCGCTTTAGAAACAATGGAATCCAGCAGGCAAAAGAACATTTTTAATGTGCTGACAGGCAAAACAAAAAGAAGCTATCTCCTAGAATTCTAAATTCAGAAGAAGTCTACTTTAATAATTAAAGAAACACATTTAAAAATAAACAAAGGCTAAGAAATTATTTGTTATCACAGCTGCATTTCAAAATATACTTAAGGAAGTTCTTCCTGTTAAAAGACAGTAATACCAGATGGATATTTGGATTTTCAGGGTGGAAAGAGAGAATTGCAAATAGGTGAGTGAGTGTGAAAGCCTAGTTTTTCCTTTTAACTTATTTTAAATGTATATAAATCTTTAAAACAAAATTATGACATAGTGGGGTTTATATTTACTTAGCAGCATTACATATGATAGCTATTGCATAAAGGACGGGGTTACTGTATAATGGTATATGAATCTATCTGGTTACAAGATTCTTACATCTTACATATGGTGCCACAATATTAATGCTTAATCTCTCGCAAATATTTCTAATAAAGTTTAAAGTTACAGGGGTTTTAGTCAATCTCTTTGACTTTTCATTAGAAATTTAGATATAGACTAAGGATTTTTTTTCTTTAAAAAAATCTTATGTATTCTCTAATTTATGTACTGAAAGATCCAGAAACAACAACTCAGTAATATCATTCTTAGTGCCTACTTGTAGTTTCTAAGTATTATTATTTAAGGATTCCTTTTTCCTTTGGGATGTAATTTCATCTTTTTAAATTGTGGAAAGCAGTTATGTAGTTTCAATGTAATGAGATATATTAAAAAATTTACTTCTGTTCCAGTCCTGCTTCCTTTATCTTCCCTTTCTCCTTTTATAGCTCTAATATTCAGTTTGATAGACAATAGCCCTATGTGGCTATGGAAATTCATATTAATCAAAATTAAAATGAAGAATTCAGTTCCTCAGTTACATTACTCGTATCTTAAGTGCTCAATATGACAAGTAGCTAGTAACTACCATATTGTACAATTCAGATTTTATATTTTCATCATCAACTAAAGTTCTGTTGTAAACCGCTAAAAATAGTATAAAGAGGTATAGCTAATAGATATATTTTTAAATTCTAAAAAAAACTAAGGTGGCAGTGAAGAACAAAGGAATAGAAAATGGAGGGGGGAAAAGAAAACAAATAGGAAAATAATAACTCTAAATACAATAAAACATTTAGAGTTACACAAGTTTAATGCAAATGGATTAAATATTATGATTAAAATAGAGATTTTCACAATGAAATAAAAATAGAATACCAATATGTGCTGCATTTAAAAAATCATTTTAGGGCAGCGCCTGTGGCTCAAAGGAGTAGGACACTGGCCCCATATACAATAGTTGGCAGATTCAAACCTAGCCCCAGCCAAAAAACCTGAAAAAATAATTTATTTTAAAGAAACAGTTAAAGCTCAGATTTCAATCCAGAGTAACAGATTCTCTAGGGTAAGACAGAACCACTTAACCCCACCACACCAAGAAGGTCCCCAGTTTCACAAGCAGTAGCTCTCTACGAGTCCTTGACAAAACTCTAGGGGAAAAGGTACAGATGCCAGTCCAAGCTTTTAAGCAAAGGACTGGTCTATCACTACTCCTAGAACTCCCAACCCAAATTGTCCTTTTCTACTCATCTAGCCAAATGGTGTAAAATTAATCATGGGGCGGAATCAACAGAAAAGCTCTGGAAACATGAAAAACCAGACTAGGTCAACACCCCCAAGGAATAACCTGGCGGACACAAGTGAGGATCCTATGCATAAACAGATGGCTGAAATGTCAGAAATAGAATCCAGAATTTGGATTGCAAACAAGATCAATAAAATAAAGGAAAAGTTGGATTTAGAAATTCAGGATGAATTTCAAAAATTGTGTCAAGAAGTCAAGGAATTCAAAGACTAAATGACCAAAGATTTGGACATATTGAGACAAGAAATTGCAGCCCTCAAAGATCTGTGAAACAAAGTAGAATCCCTCAGCAACAGATTGGAGCAAGCAGAAGAAAGGATCTGACATGGAAGACAAAGCTATCAAATGCTCCCAAACTGACAAAGACATAGAGAAATGGAAGGCAAAAACAGATAATTCTCTCACACAGCTCTGGGATAACTCAAAGAAAACCAACATTCGCCTTATAGGGGATACCTGAAAATGATGAAGTGGTGTCACAAGGCCCAGAGTCTCTTCTCTATGAGATTATGAAAGAGAATTTTCCAGACATGCCAAGAAATTCTGAAATTCAGATAGCAGACAGTTTCAGAACCCCAGCATGACTCAAACTGAATAAAACATCCCCCAGGCACATCATATTAAGTTCACTAAAGTTAATATGAAGGAGAAAATTTTGAAAGCAATCAGACATAAGAAATCTATAACCTACAAGAGGAAGAACATTAGAATAACCGCAGATCTCTCTGATAAAACCTTTCAAGTGAGAAGAGAATGGACATCAGCTTTTAATCTCCTAAAACAAAATAACTTTCAACCCAGGATCTTATATCCAGCTAAACTGAGTTTCATTTATGACGGAGAAATTAAATACTTTAATGACATCCACATGTTAAAGAAATTTGCCACAACTAAACTAGCTCTCCAGGATATTCTCAGACCTATTCTCCATAATGACCAGCGTAATCCTCCAACACAAAAGTAAACTCATCCAGAAACTTTTTATCAAAGTCCAACTCACACAGCGACAAAAGGATTAAAAATGTCCACTAGATTTTCTCAAGATTTATCATTGGTTTGAATTAATGTGAATGGTTTAAATGTCCTCTACAGAGGCATAGGTTGGCTGACTGGATACAAAAACTCAGGCCAGATATATTCTGCATTCAAGAATCTCACCTTACCTTAAAAGATAAATATAGACTCAAGGTGAAGGAATGGTCATCTATATTCCAGGCAAATGGAAAACAGAAAAAAGCAGGTGCTGCAATCTTATTTGCAGGTACAATAGGCTTTAAACCAACCAAAATAAGGAAAGATAAAGACGGACATTTCTTATTTGTTAAAGGTAATACTCAATATGATAGATTTCAATTATTAATATTTATGCACCCAACCTGAATGCGCCTCAATTTATAAGAAAAACTCTAATAGAGATGAGTAACTTGATTTCTTCCAGCTCCATAGTAGTTAGAGATTTTAATAGTCCTTTAGCAGTGTTGGATAGATCCGCCAATAAGAAGCTAAGTAAACAAATTTTAGATTTAAACGTAACCATTCAACATTTGGATTTAACAGACATCTACAGAACGTTTCATCCTAATAAAATTGAATACACATTCTTCTCATCAGCCTGTGGAACATACTCCAAAATTGATCACATCTTAGGTCACAAATCTAACCTCAGCAAATTTAAAAGAATAGAAATTATTCCTTGCATCTTCTCAGACCACCATGGAATAAAAGTTGCGCTCAACAATAACAGGAATTCGCATACTCATACAAAAACATAGAAGCTAAATAACCTTATGCTGAAAGATAGATGGGTCATTGATGAGATTACAAAGGAAATCACTAAATTTTTTTTTTTTTGCAGTTTTTAACTGGGGCTGGGTTTGAACCTGCCACCTCCAGCATATGTGCCCAGCGCCCCACTCCCTTGAGCCACAGGTGCCACCCAAATCACTAAATTTTTGGAACAAAATGACAATGAAGACACAACTTATCAAAACCTCTGGGATACTGCAAAGGGAGAGGATAGGGGGAGGGAGGGCAATTAGTGGGATCACACCTACAGTGCATCTTAGCAGGGTACTGGTGAAACTTATTAAATGTAGAATATCAATGTCTTCATATAGTGATTAAGAAAATGCCATGAAGGCTATCTCTAACAGTATGATCAAAATATTTCTGATTGTAT